>JASCZW010003835.1:0-46058 GCA_034211315.2 Aedes japonicus
GACACTCATGTTTTACACCTAGCATCGATGTGATTTGAAACAATGGTAGCTTGCTACACGTTCCTCTCTTCTCTTTGTCGTGCCGTCAACCAGGAATCGCTGGGTTTTAGTTTTGAGTTCTACTGACACATTTATCAACCAGCCAGCGGAATGCCCCACAAAAAGATCGCATATCCAGAAGGGCGCGCAAAGCTTACGCGTAGATTCCCGCACAAAAACAACAATCAGCTCTAAGGAACTGAACGAGCAAAAGAAAAACAACGATAACAATCCAACAGAAGAACTTGTTACCGTATGCAACACCCTAGTAGCAGAGTTTTCACCTATCTCCAGCACTAGAAGTGAGATTGCATGAGAGGTTGAATCTCTATGAGGTAAATTCGTCACGCATCTTCCTCAGGTTCCAAGCCTTAATATGACAGCTCGGGAATGCAAAAAGTGGCGGTTACTTCAAGGCCTTCTGCTTCGCCTTATCCCAAGAATAAGATGAGCTGAGGTGTCAGTGCTTTGCTCCGGAGGGAACCTCGTTGAACCATGTGCAAGCTCCAATTTCAGATGCTAATTCGACAATTGTTATGAGACGTGGCTGCTGGAATCGTTCGCTGGTACTAATAATGAGCAAACAAATGTCTGACCCAATATGCAAGCCTGACATGTGTCTTGCCACGCCATGAAGGTCGATGCTGTGTTGTATGTTTTCGTGGAATTTTTCACGATAGGTTATTCGGTGGAAAAACATGGGTTGCTATGCCTCATGTTTGCACATAATACGGTTAGCAATTACTCGTTGCTTGTGATGTTTTGTAATTAATACTGTTGTTGATAAGTATGGTACCCGATTATTAAGGAACGTTAATAGATTGTAAATAAGCTGAAAAACAACCTGCTCATGGATTAGTGATAATATACAAATTCATATTATGTGAATAGATAGTGCCTTATTATTGAACAATGATTTTAACCCATACATGAAATAAAAGACGTATAATTTTTCATAAGGGATTAAGCCACGAAAGAGAACAATATTTTTTTCCACGATCTTCTCAAAACTGAATAGTTAGGTACTCAGGGTGTCTCACAATACGTGTCACTAAAACAAAATGGGATTACAGCAAAACAAATCAACCAAATCATAGCATTTAATTTTCATTTGAAAGATACATGTTATAGAAATAAAACATTTTAATTCGAATCCCTCGCCCTTTTTCTTGATAACTTTGAGCAAACGCTTTGTAAACCCATGGAAGCTGGCACGCACTATTTCCTGAGGAATTTGGTCCCATATATAAACCAAATGTTTTTTTAACTGATCTAAAGTAAGCCCTTTCGTAGGGCTTAAATGTTGAAGCATATAACCCCAAACAAAGTAGCCAAGTGGGTTGAGATCCGCTGAAGATTAAATCGCCAAATTTTCCGCGCACCTCGCTTGTGTCTTCTTTGCCTTGTATCGTTTGCATTACAAATGGACAAAAATTGCCGATTTTTCATGGATTCACCTTCACCCGCACTGCATGGGTAGTTATGCAGCAGTGATCATAGTAACCCATGAGTCAGCAGACAAAATTTGAAAGCTCAATCAGTCGAACTCTAACCGTGATGACAAAAACAGTGAAGCAACTCCGTTCAGAAGTGTGCGCGTTCAAAGAACGGCACCCCGCCGCGTCGAAAACGGACATCGCCGTCCATCACCACCGCCACGTCGCGATTCACCGGGAAAATTGAGTTCACAATCTTATTGGGCCGCTGCCGCTGCGTCATTGCCTGCAGCTCCGAAACCAGCGTCCGAAGACCAGTGGACCGCTTCCTGACGCGTCATATTCATGTTCGCCAGGTATCTTTCAGCAGTTTGGCCGGTTGAACCGACCTCCCGGTCAAGCGCACTGCAGCGATGTAGCCACTTTTCCTCGGTCTTCCTCTTCAGCATCCTTTGGAGCTTCTTGTCGCTCAGGGTCGGGAGCGGGTTCGTCGAATAATGACTGCTGACGTGGATGTGTCGATTGGGCCTGCCCACACAATTATGACGAAGGATCTGAGATGCAAGCCGTACAAGAAACGGAGTAACGGAGGTTACAGCAAAGAAAAGACTGGATAGAGCCAAAATAAGACTTTCGCGGCACGCAGGTCAGGAGTTCGTGTTTTCTGATGAGAAACTCTTTGTCTTGCAACAGCCGCAAAATGTCCAAAATGAACGGCTGTGGACGCCGACGTTGGCACGCATTCCCTCGTCCAACATAAACATCCCGCGGTTCAAGCGTGCCACGTCGATGATGGTTTAGCGGGCCGTATCCAAACGTGGGAAGCTTCCACTGGTGTTTATCGAGAATATGCACATCAACGCCGCGAACTATAAGACAGAGGTTTTGGAGAAAGTTGGACTGGAAGGTTCATTACGTCTTTCAACAGAATGGTGCGCCGGCGCACACTGTGAGAATCGTCCAAGCGTGGTGTCGGGAGAATTTCACTGATTTGCTCGAAAAGACTTTGTGGCCTCCCAGCTCCCCGGAACTTAGTCCCCTGGACTTTAATGTATGGCTGTACATGCTGGCCAAGCAGAGCAAACATCAAGTGAGCACTAGGGACCAGTTTAAGACGCTTATTTCCAAGATCTGGGATGAGATGAAAATGCACAGGGTGCGTGCCGCGAGTGATTCTTTTGAGAATCGTCTCAAGGTCGTCACACATCACAAAGTGGGGGTGCTTCCAGCTAAAATTAAAGGTTCTCAATAAACATGGCTTCAATAAAAGTTGACTCAGAAAAAATATCTGGTATTTTCATTTTTTTTAAACCTAATTTTAAAGTGTATTCGAACTTATTGAACACCCTGTACTTAATGTCTATTTATCCATACCAACTACGGCAATACACATGAGCTGGAAACAACTTTTGTCGTAATAGACGAGATGCAGAAGTAAGTGATAGGGTGGTGGTTGATCATCCCTAGAATGTGAAGGTTGAAGATCAAGGGCCGGTTCATCAAGATCTGCATCATAATCCTAGATAGCCCTCACCTTGGAATTGCGAATGATTATAAAGAAGAATTCTACGCGCAGCTGCGCGTAAATACGACCACTGCCCAAGCAATGACATCAAGGTCATTATTGAGACCGACGCTCAGGTTGGTCAGGAGGAGGAATATAAACAGGTGATTGGAAATTTCAGCGCGCACCAGCTGACCAACGACTACGGCCTTCGACATAACGATTTCGCTGCCACCAAAAACATGGACGTACGTTGTACCTTGTTCCAGCAAAGCATCCCACATCGGTAAACCTGGAGGTCATTAAATCAAATGGAATCACAAATTGGCCACGTTTTGAAAAAAGGTCGGTACTTCTCAGACCTCATCGACGTCAGAACCTCGCGAGAAGCCAACATCGATTCGATGTTTCAGATTCACCCAAAACTCTCCGTAGTGAACAGCTTACGGTACCGTCGTTCCACGGTACAGTCACCACGGTACAATCTCGTACGACTGAAGCAACCTGACGTCACTGCTGTCAGAAGAGGATGAGCTTGACGATGCCCTTTTCGAAGACTGTTGGAACTATTATGTAGAACGAAGCCGACAGAACTATTGGTACGACGAAGAATGTCAGCAGATGTTGGAAGAGAAGAACGCAGCGCAGGCATTTATGCTGCATCAATCTACCCGCAGAATGGGAACCAAGACAGCGAAGGAAGTGCCGCCGAAAAGTGAGGAGATATGCCACCTTTGACGATAGGGTGAGTTAAGAGTCAAGCAGGCAAAAAATAACTAATCCGTTGGAAGGAATAGTATCGGAGCAGAACTTGTCAAGATGAGCCCGGACAAGTTGATCAATTGCCTGCATCCACTGATAGTCAGGGATTGGGATACAGAACAGCTTCCGGAGGGGTGGCAGAATTGGGTTTATGCCCTATCTTCAAGAAGGGCGCCCAGTCGATAAAGGCGTGGCTATTAGGCAACACTATGCTGGAAATGGCTATGTTCGATTTCCGGTTTTGTCTAGGAATTTCTCGTTAAGGAAGATTTCTCGACTCACTGAGTAAAGAGTATGATTGCACTTGCCACACAATCATATTAATGCACAAATCGTATCTGACAGCGAAAGCTCTCCATGAACAACTGTGGAATTGCAGTTCGAACACTAAGTTGAGAGCAAGCAATTAGCGAATTGTGAAAGCAATAAGCTTAAACTGTTAGAATGAACGACAAGAAGGGCGACAAATTGGACTGTGAAAATTATCGTGCCAGCACCGTACTTAATGCCGCCTATAAAGGGCTATCCTAATCATCTTTCAACGACTGTTGCCACTAGAAAAAAAGATTCGTGGGAAATTATCAGGCCGATTTCATCGCTGACCGGTCTTCAACTTACCAAATCTTAACTTTGCGGCTAAATTGCCGTGAATATAGAGCCCCTGCGAGTCATCTGTCCATAGAGATTGCAGCAAGCCGTGCTTTGAAACTGACGTGTTTTGTTTTTGCTACGTCGTTTTTGCGAAAAAAAAATCAAACAATAATTCATAGTTTAATTTTAACTAGCAGTGAAATCATAAAATATCCGCGTGCTTTGGGAAAGAGGTAGTGAATACAATCGATTCCCTCCCGAAATATGTGAGCGTCGGTTGTATTTCAACAGTAAGGGTTTTTTGTGCTTCGCCCCTGCACCCGGAAGAAGAGTTACATCAGCTTAGTTTTGTTTATTAGTGGTATTTCCGCTTTGTCACGAGTGAATTGATGATTATTAGCAGTTTTGAAGTTCGATATAGAGTCTATATTGGCAGAGCGTAGAGTGAAAAAGAAAAAGACCAGCGCATGTAGAAACAGACACGGCCCTTTGGTTGTCAGAAGCAGCAAATGAAGACAACGCGCATGCGTGAGTTTTTTCAGATGCTTTTTCCACGAGCTGTAGAGTTTTGTTATGCAAGTTGCAAATCTAACGGGCGGTTTAGCAACAGTAAATGTTTGCGCTTATGTTGTCGCGAGTGCATCAAATTAATTACGAATCAATGCACAGTGGCACAATTTTGAAAAAAGACGGTCAAAAACATGTTTACCCTTTTGTCATCATTTTATCGACTAGGTGTCTTAAGAGTTGCTCAAAATATTATTTAGCATCTTTTGAAAAAACACGCCTTACCTTTCATAAGGACTTAACTACACTTTAAAATTTTAACTTCTTCCAGCTACGAGGCAACGGATTGTTGTCTTGGACAAAGTTGTAGAGCAGATGATTTTAAGAAAAGTTGCGGAAGACACTAAGTTTCTATATCCTAACGTTAAAGAACTATAAATCGTTCTCTTTCAGCACTACCTTAAAACTGGTATTTTGAGATAATTAGTACTTCGTTCAAATTTGAAAGGTTTCTGTATGCTCTAGAAAATTGTAGGAATTATTGAAATACACATTTTTGCAGAATACACCAATGCTCTCTGATGACCACGTTTTGATATATGGTGATTGTAGTGTCTGTGTGACGTCATAATCAACTGCATCAAAAGAGGTGTGCGGGGTCTAAAATAGATTGTTATTGAAAGATTATCTTATGATCAAGTATTCCTGCAATTTTCAGCGTTGGGTACTGAAGGGTACCTAGTAAAACGTCAGTTTGAAATAGTACAGGTTATAATCCAATTAATATTTCGCATGTGATGCAATGTGCAACAAACTAAAAAAATATATGCGGGTCCTGGCGGGGTCTCAAATAAATTGTATTTGGAAGAGTATTTAATGATCTAGTGATCGTGAAGTTATCAGCATTGGGTACCGAAGCTGATCCTAGTAAATCTTTATTTTGAAATGGTATGAATAGTAACAGTATCTGACGTAATGCTCAACAAACTTGAAGAAAGCTGGGCAGGTCCTAGCGCGATCTCAATCCGACTATATTTGAAAGATATTATATAATATTCAACGAATTAGAAGGAGTGTGCTCCGAAGTACATGTTGGCATGCGGAACAGAGCAGGACAGAGCCCGACTAGGCACTAGTGTAATGATCGATGGCGATGAGTTCGAGGTAGTCCTACAACTTTGTCTATCTTGGCCTAGTGGTTATTGCGAACAATGATAACAGCCGAAGTGAGGTCTGTATCATTTCAGTCCAGTTATTCTCCGGGCATGTGACATGACCAATGCTTGAGGACGCTTAGCGAACACTCAGAATTTTTTTTTAGCGGAGGGGTTCATTACTCCAAACATTTCAATGATTCAAAAATTACTTGATCTCACCAAAAGAGATCTAACCTTATATACAGACCTTATAACTGGCCACTATCCGAGCCGTTATCATTTGAAACTGATAGGGAAACTTCAAGATGATTCATGTCGATTTTGTGACATGAATAATGAAGACTCGGAACAAAAGATTTAAGTTCTTCAGCAGAGGGCTACTAGAACCCTTTGAGATCTGGAGAACAAACCCCTGTACGGTAGTGCACTTTATTCGTGTGTGTTATACCGCCCTGGGACAACGCTTTAAGTCAAACATTGGCTTACACTTCTAGTATTAGTGATGCGTCATGCTTACAATATCTATACCAAAAAAGGGGGATACGTCACAATAGATCTTAAAATTTGTCGTACTGATGAAGATACCCGACATGGATTATATCATATGCTTCTACACTGAAAGTTAATTTAAGTTTATATTATAAAATCAAAGGTTATAGTCACAAATCCATTCATTGTTTTCTGCAACGAAACTGATTTGTTCTTTTCATAAAAATACTTTCGTAATTAATGGCACACGCGCAATTGTCAAAAACACGAAGCATTTGTTGACACAGAAAGAACATTTGTGCATTGTACGAAAACAATAAAAAGAGCTACGGGTATTTAGTCACAAATTAAAAAAAAAACGTCTCTCTGGTGGTTGCATGAAGGACTGGCAGATTTACTTTATCAACTCGAAATGCAATTGACAAAAAACGTGAAGTTGTCCAGCGTTTTTTTTTTTTTATGTTTTCTGACATGTGATTCGAACCTGAGTTTTTGGAAAGTGACTGAATCCGTAGTTGATCTCACTAGGCCATGGTGACTCTTGAGAAGATGCTTGATTAATGAGCATTAAGTTACTGCTTTCGACAGCGCTTTAATTTTTACTTTGGGATAGATAAATTATTCCCGCCCATCCCAGCAGCAACACGTCTTCACGAAATTCACTTCGTGCATTATACAAAATGGTGTAAAAAAGGCATTTCGCCAAATAAAAAGCGATATGAATGTTTTATACAATGCACGATACATTTGTTCTAAATATGTACAAAATCCTTGTTTACGAAACGCGTGAAAGCTACTTTACGAAAATAAATTTTCAGTGTATACCGAATAGCAATATGGATCAGATCACCTAACTTGCTTTTTCCATAGTATATTTAAAGGGCCAGTGCAGATCGAATTCGCTTGTAATTGAGATCACATTAATTTGCAATCTATTTAGTGGAATGGAGGTGAATCAATACCTTTAACTACCTCTATGAATTTACCCTAATTTTAACTTCCCTAATAAGCCTGATGCGTTAAATATTATTCTCATCGAATCATTGGCGTAACATAAAGTTAGTTAATTCTCTATGAAAGTTCATCGCTTCTGGAAAATGGTTAAGAACATGTCAACCATGACAAAAAGTATTGCAAAGCGCTTTTTAAAACCAGAACCATCACCTCATTCTCGTGTGTCCAATTGATGTGGAAGCTTGATGCAAGGACACGTGATACTCATCATCGTTTGATTCTACAGTACAACCGAAGACGACGATGGTACTGGCTCAGATTAGCAGCTGCCACTGATGTCATGCAGATGATATTCAAGAAGATAATCACATCGTTTCAGCCCTCAAGAGCCTAAATGGTAAACAATAACATTTTTATTCTCACATCAGCACGCTTTGTAACTGGGTACGATACATTTACGTTTTACAGAAGCCCCGAGGGCTCCTGCAAGCATAGTTCCGCGTGGTCACGATGATGGTGAAGTAGGCACGTGTTCTCCCACTCCAGACGAGACTAAATTTATGCTCAGCACTTTCTGAAAACTACCGTTGTATTTTAGAAGGAATTTGCACATGGCTTCCGTTGATTTGTTGAACTAAGCAATGATGCAATCTCAGACTGTAGGTGCAATTCTCTTTGTTTGCTGATGGTTACCGATAATGAAATGGTGGAACACCGATGAACTACAATGCAAGAGATACCATTTGCATAGGAAGCAGTGTGTTTTATTTTGAATATATTATTAACACTTTTCCTCTGTAGCATACGTCTCCGTTGAAGTGCATCTGAGACTTTTTTAGTAGATATGTCAACATTCCTGAGAAAAATATCGTTCTTCGTGGTATTGAAATGATCCGGAATTGCTAAAATAATGTTTAGTACCTGTAAAGGAAAAATTAATCATAACTTAAACTGTTTCCGACCTGAATACCATAAAATATTTAGAAAATTGTGTAAGCTTGAAGTTGGCGATTAAAAATCTGTCATTTTGAAATTTTATTTTAATTTATTTAAAACAGTTTTTGAATGGATTTGCTCACGTATTGCTACCATTTTTCCAATAAACTCATGATATTGAAATCAGATCAACTTATTGCAACTTAACAATGTGCTGGCAGTTGCGGAGTAAATCAACCTACTTTCATTGCCCACGCTCATATGCTTCTCCATTTCAAACGCAGTAACTGCTCCTGTGTAATCATCTTCCAACCCAATGTGCCAGAAGTTCGCATTGACTTCCCTTCATGCAGCCAACACTGTTCCACTAAAATAAATCGCAGTGTTCGAATCAATCGTGCCGCGCTCAAAGTCAACAAAAATGAAGGGAAAAAGTAACCAATAATTGAAAATTAAAATAATCAATGGCCTTCGAAATTGGTATTGAAAGAATGCGCACCTCATCAATCCAATTAGAGACCGAGCTGCATGCCGACCATCACCAGCGGGAGTGCAGATTCCTCATTCCCGCATATGAGTTACCATCTGGGTGTTCCTCTCCTGCACGGCTGGTCCCCTAATGAAATCTTTTAAATTAATTATAGAAATTTTCCAACCTGTCCCACCCTGCCGCATGCTTAATGCGCTTTTACTCGGTTCTAAACCTCTGTAAATGGAGAAATTGAGGAACGCTTACATATACAAACACCCGTTGTTTGGCCTCGCGAGTGCGCGAGCGGGCTTCTCCAAGAATAAACTCCGGAAGCATCCCGTATGCCACCCTGACTTGAAATTATGGATACGCGTAGGTTGATCATCAGCACCACTTCGAACCCTGATACATCATGCGAAAAAAAACGGAAATTGAAAATGATACATGAAAAGGCAATTTAGCAAGTAATTGAATTAATTGACGTTTGTTACGCAATAACCTAATGGTCGAGCTTTGAGGTAATTACAATTTGTGTGTTTATAAAATTTCCCCTGTTGGTATATATTTTGAATGTCGAGAGACACGTGTTGATTAGGAGAACAAAAAAGGAAATTCGACCGGTAATGATCAGTATTGCTGCTCTGTCATTGGTGCTCGACATTACCCATAGAATAGCATAGCATTTTACGGCCATGCGCTATCCTGGGTTGGATGCATCAGAAAAGCAGCACTGGATGTCACAGGGTCTTCATCCATCGATCTCTTTGCACAACACCCAACCAGGTCCTTATGATCAGCAAAGGATGGGAGGGAAGTGTTGATTAGATGTCTACTTAAGAAGATGCTGAGAACTCATGGTACCTTCATAGAAATCTGGAAGTTTGACGGGATTGTGCGGGAGGCTTTCCGTGGCGAAAAAGCATATGTTTTTATTAATATGTATATGGGTCGTTGGTCTTATTGGTAAATGTAGGTCGTTGGGAGTGACGCAGCTAAGAAAGTTGATGTACATTTTTCGCAGTACATGTACAGTTTTCTCAGAGCAAGAAGACGTGTCTAGAGAGCTAAAACCGCAGCAGACGAGATGCACAGGGTGGTGTTCCGAGCGGCTAGGACCGAATTAAAATGAGAGATAAGACTGAGCATGATGAACTGCTACAAGAAGCTACGCCAAGCCGCTAATGTTAACCTCTGGGGCGACGCGTATCGTATTGTTATGGCGAAGATCAAAGGCCCAACACTGGCTTCAGAGCAATGTCCAGCAAAACTGAAGGTTATCGTACCTGGACTCTTCCCGACGCACTAGCCAATGACGTGGCCACGTTCACCGTACAGCGAGGAAATGAGTAACGTTGACGGCATGCAAGCATACGCCTGGGAAACTCCTGGAGAGGTTCATCCTCAATAGACTGACGAAATTTACCAAAAACGAGCACGGGTTATCGAGGCTGAAAATCGGTTTCCGGAAAGGGAAGGCTACGGTGGATGCTATTACCTGTGCAGAATTCTGAAGACTTACTTTCAGATCCGGGTGCTGACCTATGAGACCTCTATGGGGTGGAAATCGGTGAACATCGGTGGGAGTTCCGCAAGATTCTACAACGGTGTGCTGACGATGAAGCTTCCCAAAGGCGTAGTGATCGTTGGCTTTACAGATGACATCGTATTATCAGTGAGAGACAAAACACTGGAAGGAGTTGAAATGCTGGCGACAGATAGCCCACCACAAGACGGAGGTGTTAATGGCCAGCAACTGCAAAACGGAACAGCGAGCAGAAATTGTCATCGGTGGGCTTGCCATAGCCTCGAAGCGCGTGCCGAAGTATTTGGTAAATTTCAACAGCCAAGTAGAGTATACCTGTGGGAAGGCGGCGAAAGCCATCAATACGGAGGCCCAGCCTGGGTCGCAGCGCTGGAAACCAAGCAAAACCGGGTGAAGTTGAACAGTACGGTCAGGCTCATGGCCATGCGAGTCGTGAGTGCGTACCTAACAATTTGCGTACCGAAGCAGTATGATTCCGATTGGCATCACTCTCGTGGAGGACAGTGAATGTTATGCCAAACCTTTTGCAAATGATCATAAATGTTTCCTAGTTTTTGATACAGTATCGGACATTCCGCAATTTTACGTAGTTCTGGATATATTCCAGGGAACTGTGGGATAAGTACTCTTCCCGAAACACTGACCTGGATCAAAACGGTACCAAAACAAGGCTTGCGGCCTCAAACTTCATGATTTTGCAAAACAAGACCACTGGTGGTCATTCTGGAAATATTCGGCCAATGTGGCTACTCCTGGTAGCCTTTCAGCAACCGGGTTCCACAGGGAAAGTGGACAGATTTTCAACGGTACCAGAACATGGCTTGCGACACCTCAAGCTTTGTGATTTTTGGAAGCAAGGCCATCCCTGCTAACCTTCCCAGAACCGGGTTTCACCGAGAAAGTGGCCAAATTATGAACGGTATCAGAACATGCCTTACGACCCTCCAAATTTCATGATTTTGCAAAACAAGGTTGGCCACATAGCTTGGCATAAAATCCGTGAAATGGATTTACACCAAAACGTTTTTCCGCTGTAGCTTTCAAAACATGTTAGTTTTTAGGTGAAGAATATGTGTCATCTGATGAAAAATACGTTGCATCAAAAACGAACCAACCATTAACGTTAAGCGCTGCTAAAAGGTTTCTGGCATTTTAGTAATCTTAGGTTTTACGATATTCACCGACATTGCAACATCGCCGCGTGACATATCCGGATTTTGAAACGTTACTGTTCAAAATTAGTTGCGTTCCCATTCGTGAATCGACGCCATTTTATAGATTAAAAGCGACTGTGACAAAATGAATTTTCTATCATAGCACACATGCATTGATATTCATATAGTGGTGTTCCCATCAGCTAATGCGTACACGGTAAAGACTGTATTAAGACATTTTCGGAAACTACGTTTTGCTGTGTACATTCTTTAGCAACGAAAGTCCAACTAACCATGCGCCCGTACCGAAAGGAGGATGTTGTTAGGGCTGCTCAGAGGCCGTAAAGATTTCGACCAGAACTTCAGTACATTTCTTTCAATCGTTGCACCTAACAGGCTGGCTGTAAATCCACCTGTAAATGCCTGTAAATCCATGGCTACTAGCTTGCCAGGCTGCCCATGAACCGGCTGCTTAGCCACCTTCTGCGTAATCACCGGGTGCCTAACCCCCACCTGCTCAGACATCGGCGGCTTGGCCACCGCTAGTTGCCAATCCAACGCTGGCTCCTCACCGCTTCTTATCAGCTACAGTATGTAAAAAAAGTTTATCCACCCCTTCTCACTTGGCACATTTGCTTCAAATAATCCACCAAAACCTTGAAAAACGATTTTTAATATTAAGTTTATTTCTCAAGGGATAAAAAGAAAGTCAAATAACGATAATTTGATGTAAAAGCACGAGCTGTTCGTGTCTGAGACCAAATATATAAGAAAACGATAAAAAATAATGCAAAATAAGTATATCCACCATAATCTTGCATATCATTCAATATTTCGTGTGACCTCCCTTGGCTTCAAGGACCGCTTGACATCGTCGTGGCATTGGCTGGACAAGCTTAGCAGTCGTTTCTGGTGCGATTTTGTCCCATTTAGTTACAACAATTTGTCGTAATTGCTGAATGCTTTGTGTTTCTGAACCTTAATTTTCAAAATAGACCAGAGATGTTCTATTAGATTAAGGTCGGGAGACTGTGCTGGCCACTCCAAAACATTGATTTTCTTCTCCTTAAACCATTGCACAGTGGGCAAAACTGGATCCAAAATCCCATTAATTTAGACGGCGCAGGGTAGGAGTCCTGAAAAATAGCTTATCTTATGGGAAAAAATACGGGAAATCCAATGGTGTTGGTTTCATTTAGGGTTGATCACAGTAAGTGTCCCATTTTGCCCATTTCTCCCCACCTTTTGGATGCAAACTAGATTTATTACCCAAAAACTAAACTTGATGCTACTATATTGAACCCAAATGCACTGTAAATTTGCAAAACAAACTGAAGAACTACAGGGAACAAATTTTACTTTGATTGTATGCCAGGAAGTGGTCCATTTTACACGATTTTCCCTCACACATTGATTAACCTCATATACCATGCCGTTTTGAAGATCGGCGCTAGTATTATTGCTCTCACTTGCACTATTCTTACATAAAAATGTCCGGAGAATCGAATGGTGATAGTTTCGTTTAGGGTTGACCACAGTAAATTGTCCATTTTACCCGAATTCCCCACATAATTTAATAATATCATTTAAATCATGCTGTTTTGAAGATCGGCGTTTGTAACATTGCTCGCACTTGCACTGTACTTATGTAAAAATGTCCGGAGAATCGAGTGGGGATGGTTTCGTTTAGGGTTGACCTCAGTCAATTGTCCATTTTACCCGATTTCCCCTAATACTTGAAAAACCTCATATACCATGCTGTTTTGAAGATTGGCACCAATAATATTGCTCTTACTTGCACTATTCTTACGTAAAAATGTCCGGAGAATCGAATGGTGATAGTTTCGTTTAAGGTTGACCTAAATAAATTGTCCATTTTACCCGAATTCCCCTCATAGTTTAATAATCTCATATATACCATGCTGTTTTGAAGATCGGCGCTTGTAACATTGCTCTCACTTGCACTGTACTTATGTAAAAATGTCGGAAGAATCAAATGGTGATGATTTAATTTAGGGTTGACCCTTAGAAATTGTCCATTTAACCCGATTTCCCTCATACCGGAACAATCACATAAACCAACTCGAGGATGCGTTTGCGGTGAGCGTGAACACAGGCAACTCAGGCAACAAGGTGCGACGTCTTTTAACAGATCCGTAAAAGTTCGACGAAATTCTCGGTATTTCGAAACAATTGGCCAATCATGTGAGGTTGACTAGCAGCTTAGCCGTTTCTTCAAAGAAGCTCGATGCTCAAAAGGTCAAGCAGTTGTACCACAAAATGAAAGATCTCATCGTGACAGAATTCAACTATGTGACAGAATTCAACTATGGGAAAATTGGGTAAAATGGACAATTTATTTAGGTCAAACCTAAACGAAACCATCACCATTCGATTCTGCAGACATTTTTACGTAAGAACAGTGCAAGTGAGAGCAATATTACTAGCGCCAATCTTTACAACAGCATGTAAATGAGGTTATTAAATTATGTGGGGAATTCGGGTAAAATGGACAATTTACTGTGGTCAACCCTAAACGAAACTATCACCATTCGATTCTCCGGACATTTTTATGTAAGAATAGTGCAAGTGAGAGCAATATTACTAGCGCCGATCTTCAAAACGGCATGGTATATGAGGTTAATAAATTATGTGGGGAAAACGGGTAAAATAGACAGTTGACTGAGGTCAACCCTAAACGAAACCATCACCACTCGATTCTCTGGACATTTTTACATAAGTACAGTGCAAGTGGGAGCAATGTTACTAGCGCCGATCTTCAAAACAGCATGATTTAAATGATATCATTAAATTATGAGGGGAATTCGGGTAAAATGGACAATTTACTGAGGTCAACCCTAAACGAAACTATCACCATTCGATCCTCCGGACATTTTTACGTAAGAACAGTGCAAGTGAGAGCAATATTACTAGCGCCGATCTTCAAAACGGCATGGTATATGAGGTTATTAAATTATAGGGGGATATCGGGTAAAATGGACAATTTACTGAGGTCATCCCTATATGAAACCATTACCATTCGATTTTCCGGACATTTTTACATAAGCACAGTGCAAGTGAGAGCAATTTTACTGGCGCCAATCTTCCGAGCCACATGGAATATGAGTTTATGCATGTGTGAGGGAAAATCGGGTAAAATGGACCACTTCCTGGCATACAATCAAAGTAAAATTTGTTCCCTATAGTTCTTCAGCTTGTTTTGCAAATTTACAGTGCATTTGGGTTCAATATAGTAGCATCAAGTTAAGTTTTTGCGTAATAATTCTAGTTTGCATCCAAAAGGAGGGGAGAAATGGGCAAAATGGGACACATACTGTGGTCAACCCTTAATGAAACCAGCACCATTGGATTCCCCGTATTTTTTCCCATAAGATAAGCTATTTTTCAGGACTCCTACCCTGCGCCGTCTAAATTAATGGGATTTTGGATCCATTTTTGCCCACTGTTCATTGGGATACCAGCTTCGATGTGTGCCTTGGATCCCCATCTTGCTGGAACGTGTATCTCCGGCCCAGCTTCAGTTTTGTGCACTTGCTGAAAGTTTTCGTTCCAGTATGTCTAGATAAACCTCCTTTGTCATTATTCCGTCAATGAATTCGAGTTCTCCAACACCAGACGAAGCTATCGAGCCCCAAACCATGACTCTACCTGCACAGAAGATGATAAAAGCTAGTTAAGTTAGTTGAAAATTAATGATGTTGCAAAAACTCACCTCCACCATGTTTGACTGTAGGCTTTAAACACTTTGTTTTCAGACTCTCACCGGTACTGCGCCATTTTTGTGTGATACCATCAGACCCAAATAGCATTATTTTAGTCTCGTCTAACCAAATGACCTTTCATCGATCCTATCATCGACTGTCCATGTAATATAATCTCGAGCCCACTTCAATCGTTTTTTAATGTTTTTCGCTGACAACCATGGTTTCTTAATTGCCACTCTACCCTTCAGACCTTGCAGATGCAATCGATTTCGGATTGTTTGAGGTGTCACATGGATGGAAAATTCACTCTCAACTTGCTTTGCAATTTTTGGAGCTGACAAACCTCGATCTTGTTCCGCCTTCCTGACGATAGCCCTGTCAATCCGGGAACTTGTCTTCGCCAGTCGTCCTGATCGCTTTTCTGGTGTGAAAGAACTACTCTTTTTGTACTTCTGAACAATTTTGGCAACCGTATCTTTACGTATCTGAACGATATTAGCAATTTGACGGTAGCTTTTACCGCACTTGTGATGCTCTATGATAAGTTTTCGGATACTCAGCGAAATTTGTGCGTTTTTAGGCATTTCGGACAACGAGAACTCAAATTTGAATCACGAAAGCTTCTACACTACGAAAAGATAACTGTATACAATGTTTACATTCGAAAAAGTGACAGGAACCGCTCAATACACGGCAAAATGGTACTAAGCATGTTTGGGTGGATAAACTTTTTTTGCATGTTTTACTTCCCTTTTCTGTTGATCTTGGCAAAGATTTTCAAGAGCATGATTAATTCAAGTATATTTAATGGTATAATGATAGGTACTATATAATGGACCAAACGCATAACAACACTCCTTTTATCAACGAATATTTGAATTGATAACAGCAAAATTGTAAATTTGAAGCAGGGGTGGATATACTTATTTTACATACTGTACAAGACTGACGAACAAATGAACCTTTCGGCAAAGGTGCACCCCGTATATATGTTCACTACTGCATATTTTAGTCCTTATTGAAATTTTGTTAGGAGAATACGGTGAATTTAGTGAAACTCGAATGCAAAATGTAATAAAAAAAACATCATGTTTCATCATTTCAATAATTATCAATTCTAAGGACATTTTGCAATAGGGTGAATCTAACAATGAGAGATTCTCTCCTGTCTCACTCTATTTCATTTATTACCGCGCCTATTACTTGCGAAGGATTCTTTAGTAAAGATGAAAACACAACAATTCGATCTAGCATACTCTACAAATAGTAGAATGAAACACGTAAAGGTGATTGGAATATAAATGAAAGAGAAATGTTAGATTCACCCTAATGAAAAAATACAAAGAAACGCTGAATATAATTGAAAACTCAAATTTTTACCTTCTAGGGCATTATTAAGTTCCCCCTAAAGAGATTGTTTTATTTGATTTGGTGTCCTCAAAATGGCCGATTAGTTGAATCTGCTGGCTTTAAAATGGTCATTAGGTTTGTTTGATGTTGTCATGTCCCTGGAAGGTAGGTAAGTTAGTTATGTTCTCATCGATGGTAGCTGCCTGATGCCAGTTTATTTATTATCCATGCTTTGTTGATGAATGAAGGGTATCAACGGTGATAATGACGCAGAGACAACCATGGCTATTCATAGGCAGAACATGACGTTACTCGACCGGACCATCATTATGTAAACACTTTGCTGCAATATAAAAAAAGACGGTGTATCCTGTAAGCAACTTGAAGTTCCTGTGAAATTTCATAGTTGATTGAATTATACAAGGCATTGAGCAATTGAATTCGCAAGCAAGTTCCTTCATTGAGATTCACAAACATCAGATATCATTTTGTCTTCAATCACATTGTTCGAGCACGAACTTTGCCGGTCACCGAAGGACTTTCTACGCTGCTGCTAAGCAGCCACCACAAAGCGTAGTCTGAGAGCACTGAAACACTAATCGTAGAAATCCACTACTTTCATAGAGTAACTGCGCAGGTTCTTCAAGGAAAGGCCACTTTATCAGGACTTGCCCACAATTCCACGAAATTTGAAGGAAGGAAATTTTCAAAAAGGGCTCCTCTCCCCTAAATTCTGAGCTTTAACTTCTATGTATGATTTGTGTAATCTAATAAGTATTGAAACCAGTAATGAATGTGCCTATAACCTGGCTGGGTATCTCAGTGGTAACCCCTTTTACTTATTTAGCAGAAGGTCGGTAGTTCAATCCCAAGCCCGTCCCATTCCTTCGCTTGCCTGTTTCTACCCCACTAGATTTGAAATAAAAAGCAGCCAACTGCGCTTTCATTGATCGTGTCAATCACAGTTAATCCATGATCTGAAAAAAAAACCTGCCTCACTAGCACAAAACAATCCTTCCTTCGCTTGGCAGTTATGAAGACTTATAGATGAACACGGTCTGTAACAACAATTGTCCAACTAATCACCCTTCCCCTTGTCGAACACCTTGAGGATGTGACATTTTGATCACATAAGGTTTATACATTGTTAAAATGTTGTCAAATTTCAGCCAAAAATATAGATAATTGACAAAGTAACAGAAAGTTGAACAACGCGGTTTTTGGAAGCAAAATTTTGCTCGGTTTTTTTTTTGCTACTGAGTGTAGAATGATTAGTCCACTTGTACATTGAAGTTGTTAACTACAACCAAACTCCCAGCGCAATAATATTACTCACTTAGAAATTTTTAAT
Source organism: Aedes japonicus (assembly GCA_034211315.2). NCBI lineage: Eukaryota > Metazoa > Arthropoda > Insecta > Diptera > Culicidae > Aedes > Aedes japonicus. The sequence goes on from JASCZW010003835.1 coordinate 17,971, forward strand.
TTAACACGAGACGTAATTTGTCTTTGACAAAAAATCGACGAACGCATACAAACAGTTCATGTAAATGTTAATGCTAATGTATTTTCTCCTATCTTTCAACTTATTCCAATGATCTAAAGGACGCCTTCATGCATCGGTCTTGGAGCACCGAAATTTACAAGACATATTGGTAGTGTGTACTTCTGATTAGTAACGGAGGAGCATCTATGAAGCGCACGATCTTTATTTTAATAAAACAAAACAGTATTGAATTAACTTACCGTCGTGCATTTTATTTGTTCCGTCTTTACTCGGACGCTTATGGAACCATGAGAAATCATTTAGGAGAGTTTTATATCCCCATTATTTAATGTCCTCGAGGTAGTCAAGTCTGGAAATGTCGTTCAACGATGGTGTTATATCACTTATTGCTGCACAGGAGATTCCTCCGTAGCAAACCTAATTGCACATGAAGTGGAACACATGTTTAATCCCGCACACGCAATAGGATTAATGCTCATCCCACTGCACGTGCAGGCACTAGCGCTGCATCTCAGTACAGTGGCAGCGGATGTTGCCAATGAGATCGCCTCGGTGCTAGTTTTATGGATCGTATGCGATCAATTAGAAAATTTATTTTCTTCGTTAGATGCTACAATATATTTCAAAGTTTTATTGTCCCTCGTGGCGTCCAGCACGACGTGGGGTTTTAATCATTGCTCACTACCGGTTACCTGGGAATCGCATAAAAGATGCAATTGTGCACATCTCTGAGCCTGCAGTACGACAGCAAAGCCAGACAACTGTAGGAGAAAGATTTTTGTTTGCTAATTGAAGACGTATTTTGCGGAACTGAATAACCGGGCAGATTTGATTGGGAAAGCTTTCTAGAAAACGGTAAATGTCCATTGGTGATTCAATTGTGCTTCGAATGTACTTGCGGAGTAATAACACCAGTTCAGTAATGTACTAGTTCAATATTTTCAACTGATTCTCGACACTTTAGCCAGCTTGGAACCGAACCACTCCGAATTTTCCCGGTGTTTGTGCAAAATATTTTTTCTTCTTTCGAGTTCCATTTGACGTTATTTATGAACGCGATCGACCACTTTGATCAAACTTGCACCAGTTGGTCTCTGTATAAGTGTAAATAAACCACCGTCAAAGGTTTTCGATTCCCAACACTAGAGGCGTGCTAGCGGCGTGCGAGGAGCATACCAATTTACTTTTGTCAGCCTTCAGACGATAACGCATAACCTTCCGTCGATTTAAGTTTGGCCCAATACGGTATCCGATTGTTTATCCTTCACACGATTTCAAAACTTGCCCACGTTACACAATATTATATAAGCTTAGGCTGATTTGATAGCATTTGTTTAGTGTAAGCAATTTTATTTGTACAATGTATTATTCTTTGTTTTAACCCCAACGCCAAATCGAATTGTTATCCCAATGGTAATATTACTTTCATTTGTTTAATAGTGTAGTAATACATAACTGATTGTTTACAGGCATCCATATCCAAGAATCTGTTGCTCAGGTTTCAATACAGAACTTGATTGATCACACTGTGCAGCGACTGTGGGAAAGCCTGGGCCTTAACTCTAAGATTTATTATTCGTAAAATGATGACATTCACTTGACGGTGAAATGGGGATGCGATGGGAGTTCGAATCATGCTCGTTATAAGCAACCATTTGGGCATAAGGATGATACTGAGGAAAGTGCTATTGGAGAATACAGTGACTCCCATATCTTCGCATTGTCGATGGTCCCTCTTCGATTGACCATCCACAAAACAAATTCAGGGGTCAAGGAAATCATTTGGAATAACAATCTACCTTCATCAATTTCCCTGTGTCGACCAATTAAACTGATTTTTCAGAAAGAAGCGGCTGATTTAACCAGAAGTGAAGTTAATGCTTTGAAAAATACGGAATGCAAAACAGGAGACAACAAAGTGTTCGTTAAAGTTGGTATGATTTTTTGTATGTTCGATACTAAAGTTGTCAACGACGTTACAATGACTAATTCTCAAGCGTGTTACATTTGCGGAAAATCAGGTTGGTCTTCAATTTTGTTTAACATTTCCTTTGTTATATCATTTTACACAAACCTAGGAATGAAGCTTAACGCAATAAGTGATGAAATTAAGCCAATTGATCCTGATAAGTTGAAATACGGACTTTCACCGCTGCACGCCTACATTAGAAGCATGGACATGTTTTTAAAAATAGCAAACCGATTGGCAATGGAAAAACCTTGCTGGAGAGTCAGCAAATCAAACGTTGCAGTTGAATAGCGTAAAGCAAAAAACAAAACTGAGTTCCGAAGACAACTTGGACTCCGTATAAGTGAACCATTACCATCTGGTGGTAACTCAAACGATGGGAACACGGCCAGGAGATTTTTTGCAAATTGGAAAACAGTTTCCAATATTACAGGCTTGGATGAAGAATTATTAGAACGCTTCCATATAATTTTGAGTACCATCAACAGTCGGGCTGATATAAGCGTAGAAGCTTTTCAAACGTACATAAACTGTTGGTTCATGGTGGTGATGTGATTGAACATGCCATTTTGCCAATCGGTATGCTAAGCGAGGAAGCGCAAGAGACTAGGAACAAATGTATACGAAATTTTCGGGAGCATCATGCAAGACAGTTTAGTCGTGAAGCTAATCTAGAAGATGTATTTAAGCGGCTGTTGATCACATCCGATCCAGTCATTTCAATGATGTCAAAAAAAATGATAGAACAAGAGAAATCAATTTGCCAGAAAAAGCGCATGCACTAATCAACAATCTAATGTAATTACTTTTAAGGATTTTAGGTTTTAAAGAATTGTTAAAGAATTAAATATACTTACGATCGATTACATTTTTTTTATAACTCATAAATGTCGGTCTTAAGCATAAAATTGGGTCTATTCATGAATGCAAGATCGTTCCATTCGATCGATTTTTCATTAAATGTAGTTGTCGAACGGGTTTCTTCCTGATTTTATGATTTAAGGCATTGCCAGCTTTATTCGCTTTACTCAACAGAAATTTACACAAAACAAACTAAACCGAATATGTTTTGAAATACTAAGAGATTTTTACATTTGGTTATAATGAAAACAATAATTCACTTTGCACAGGTTTTGTACCTTTGGTTTGTGTTTAGATGAGACATTTGGAAAATATATAATCGAAACTCATACATTTCCATTTTCCATTTTCCATTTTCATCGATTTAAATTGAACACAATCCAAATATTAGTTCTTTATTGAAATATGGCGATTTACTCGTCATTGTCATCAACATTTAAGATAAAGAATTTTATTTTAAAAAGGACATACATTCATAGTACCATTCAACCCCAAATTCTTCTAAATTCACCTGAACATTCATATACAAAAGAGACCTCATATCTTTACCATTCATATGCAATCGTATTTGTATCCCCGTTTTTCCCCCTCTAAAAAATAATGTAATTTGAAAAAGTCGTAATTTTTGGACTAAAATCACGATATCTTTTGAACGGATGCATAAAATTATATTTTATGATTTTTGCAGCAAAGTTGCTTTAAATTTAATAAAAAACAACTTTGTCGAACACAGTATTGCTTTATATCAAGAAATAAGAAAGATAGAATTTTTATTTCAATATATTGAAGGACCACCCTAACTGAAACTGATTTCAAATTAAAGCCCTAATTATAAGCTGCAACTTTGCTTAGACAGTTTTGTTCTAAAGTTGCATCTTCGTAGTGAAAATAATTTATTCCTGCTAATTTTTGATTCTGGCCCAGTGTGCATTGGTGCCTATAGGATGCTATAATGCCGAGTATCCAGTTCATTACGATATTATCTTACTGTTGCTGCATCATCGGTACCTGTTGTTCTAAGCTGTATTTTAAATTGGCAGGATCGATTTGGTCTTAACTGCTGGTAATATAAATCTGAATTTTCTGATTCTGTATTTTTTGAATTTCTGGTAACAAAGAAGAAGATTTTTCTGCAAAAACAAAACATTCAAACAAACTAACAAGACGTTTCACTGACTGATGCCAATACCTTCACAGCGATTTTTATTTTAAACTTAATCATATTAATTATGTCGATGAAATGCTTCCATCTGGGTTTCATAGAAAGCGGCCGTAATTTTCAATTGAAGAATCGAAAGCCGAAGGCCACAGCGACGACAAGAAAAGTGCCCGCTGTTTCGAGCGGAATCCCAACCTCTCCTTCCGAGATGTCGCTATGAAGCTGGGAGTGGCGTCTTCAATCGTGGATAAAGCTGAACAACGACCTAGACTGTTGACTTACAAGAAAGTGGTGTCTCCAAATCGCAACGATAAACAAAACACGTCGGCCAAAGCACAAACGCGAAAGTTGTACATGACGATGCTGACGAAGTTTAATTGCGATGTACAAGACGATGAAACTTACGTCAAGACAGACTTTAAGCAGCTTCCTGGGCATAAATCTGTACCTGTGACTTGAAGAGCAACGTTTACATTGCGACCGGAACCGCCAACCAGGAAATGTATCTGAGTGAGTATCTACAAGCCGTCTACTGCCTTTCCTGAAGCGGCACAATTGTTCCGTTCTATTTTGGTCGGATTTGGCATCTTACCATTACGGAAAAAGGCCATGGAGTGGTATGCTGCCAACAAGTGGTGCCCAAGGACACGCCAGAGCTCCGCCCAATCGAACAATATTGGGCCATAGTCAAGCGGAACCTTAAAAAGACTCAAAAAGCTGTTGTGACCGAAAAACAGTTCAAGGCAAACTGGCGTTCTGCGGCGAATAAAGTGAACAAGGCGACTGTAAAAAATCTTAGGGCAGGTGTTAAACGAAAGACCCGGCAATTCGCATTCGGTAAGAAGGAAGCTTAGCTATGATCGGATATTATGATCTGAACACCCTTTATATCTCGAGAGTATCGCCAGTAGGAAATCTAAGTTGTCTGTAAACTTGTCCTAGTGGTAAAGACTTCGTAAAGATGATCACATAAGTTCTAAATTCACTCACTCCGCGGCACTAGTGTGCATATGACCTTCCAATTTGTTATTGCTACTAGTTAGGACGTTTTTTGCGTCAGCAAACTTGTTCTAGTGGTAAAACCTTCTAGGATAGTGGTCAATAAAACCGAAATGCACTCTCTTCGCGGCGCTGGTATGCATATGAGCTCCAGCTATATCTTGAGAGCCTTATCAGTTAGGATATTGCCTCCGTCAGCAAATTTGTTCAAATGACCTAGTTCATCTGGATGGTTACCGTATACTTTCGGACTTCAAGATAAAAACTCTATAATATCATAAATTTAAACCTGAAAATTAGATTTACATTGTTATAAACCGATTTTTTCTTTCAGAAGAGGTAACATGTATTAACATAAAAATTATATGATGTCTTTAACATTGACAAAATCCAAGTCAGGCTAGTCTCTACAAAATCATGCAGGTTCATTATTCATATTGTTTATTGCACTTAACTAATGGGGACCGTTCATACGACACGTTGTCTTTTTAGAAGGACCAAACGGGGAAGGAGTTACCTAGAACAAAAATAGTAGCCCGATTTTTTGGTTTTTTAAGTTCCATCGCACTTTGAAAGAAGCACCATATGATGATTTCTTACGCTTCAAATTGCGTACGACAGGCTTTGGTTTCGACTCACTTGGTTTTTCAGGTAGTAAAACTGAAGATTGTACGTCGGAATCAATCGTCAAAATCGAGGGTAGAACATCGGACCTTCAGAACATCATTCTGAAAAGAAAACAATTAATGAAACCTTCGGCATCGCTGTTATAGTTTCAGCCAGAAACTTCAAGATCATCAAAATAATAGGGCACAACTCCAGAGAGAGCCTATCTTTGTTTACTTTCTTTTTCAACTATTACTAGGTTATAATGACGAGCTGTAATATCACAAATTATGATTTTAATAACATAAAAATAGGTATGTTCCCGGTACCAGGGACATCCAAAATGCTCTGAAAGTGGTAACTCCATACCAGCAGTACTTACCAAGCAATCATAATCCCCTGATCCAGACTTTCCTCAAATGAGAAATTGCAAAGCAGAATAGAACACCCTCTTTGAACTATACACCTCGCTTCCGCCAGCACCGCTTTTCCCACCTTTCCATCATATTGTACATTCTCCTCGAATGAATAAAATTGTACAAATGGCTTTTAGAATTGTCTAGTAGAATTTATTTTGTACGAATTTAACTTTTACCTAACAGCTGCGCTTTCAATCCGTTTATCGTTTTCTTCACCGCCTCCTCTTCCAAACCCAGTTCGCCTGCAATAGATGGAATTCCATCCGGATGGAATAGTTCATAACCTACTACTATAGCATAGAAACTAGCGCGACACGCTGCGAAAAAAGTACCAAAAATTAGGCAAAAAAAACTCAACGTTGAGTTCTATCAAGTGAGGTTACCAGTTGGGTGAATTAAAAAACTGATGTAGGTAGATTTGACCCATCTAGTCAGTTATAAAAGGTATACCCAAATTTAAGTTTTCGATATTTTTTTCCAATTTGTTTATTTTTTTGTTTGGCAGGTTTATTGACGTCTCTAATTATAACATCGCCATTCGTTATTTGCTTATAGATCTATATTATCAACAAGGATCAACAAAGAAATATTTAATGAGAACCATTAACTATTGTAAACTGGTATTTCCAAACCTTATTTGTTTATATTTTAATTTGGAGACCAAAACAACTCAATTTGCAGTTGAAGCTACTCAATCATCCCGTTCTCTTCGCGCTATGAACTGTTGAGTATTTTCAACTTAATTTTGGTTGAAAATCGGCGGTGTTGACGATTGTCATTTATTTGTTAGTCTGGTAGACTGCGGACGCATAATTTGCTCGTCGTGGTTCGTTTCGGTTACCTGGTTATGCAAATCCATGAAATGGCAGTTTTATTGTTTTATTGTATCGATTTTGACAAATGATAATGATCGATTTAACTATTTGTCCGTGTGTTTTAATATTCTGTTCGAAAAAAATGGTCATTAGATATCTATATATAAGAAAATTTCACCCAATTAAGTCAATAATTAATTTGTAAATTTTACCCATTGACACTTGAAACGTTAGTACCCAACATTAGGTAAATATTATCGATTGGTATAAGAAATGTAATTACCCAACATTGAGTTTTCACCTTAAACCTAATTTTAGCTTATGAACAAAACATGCGAGATGGGTGAAAAAAACTTAATTTTGGGTACTTTTTTCTTAGCGCGTAGATTCGCGACATTTTCATTTTTGTGGAATTCGCCTAAATATACGTAATAACTAGATGGGTCGTTTGACGAAGGGTAATTAAAACGAACTTCTGGAGAGTTACTCTGCTCCAGAACTTTGCGCCTTATGTTATGCATAAAGACAAATGCATACAATCAAGAGCAATACACAGCCAGATATTGAACAAAATAGTTGTTATATAAGTTCTCCTGGATTAGCACTCCGCCTTTTGCCACAAATTCTTATTCTAGCTCTGTATTGTATTTTTGTAATAGCGACTAACTTGTTTTTCACAATTGTCAAACACCATTGTTTCAGAATAATTAAAACTTCATACTCTAGGTCGAGAAGGAATAAACAAAAATGAATGAATAAAAAAAAACATCAACTATTTATGAAATGTAAACAAACATCCTATTTTTGAGTAAAATTTAATGTTTGCATGTGCAATGCACTTCTTACTATTGGAAGAGCAAGCAAGCAGGCTTGCGAACATTTTACTAAGTTTTTATTTAATTTCTGCAATGATCCATGCCACTGTTGGAACTCCGTTACAGTCGCTTGAATGTCAAAGTTTCGCATGACGGCGATTATTGCAAAAAAATTAATGCACATTTCATTTGCCTGCTAAACGAAATCAATGGCGACATGCCAAATTAACCACTTGATTAGACTGGGTTGCTTTTGTTTCGATCCAATTTATTATTTTAACAAGCCCGGTTTGTTCACACCTAATGGAGCGGAATTGTTTTTCGTTTTCCCTCTTTGCAATCAATCAATGAGCGGGAAAGTCTTCAATACAACCAGTGACCTACATTTTGCATGGCATCGCCGCTGCAACATTCCCATGGTCAGTGTGGTAGCGCACAGTAGACGACCTCCTGTCTGGATCGTTCGTGCCTTGAAGCATCCAAGACTCGGGAGTCCACCGAAATCAATGAACCGTTTATCATTTCAACTAACTGCCAAGTACCGAAGAAAGTGTAGGAGAAAATATATGGTCCCGTCCCAATGAAAGGAAAATCTACACCGTCTTGAATCAAACTCTGCTTGAGGAAGGCCAAGCCCGAGATAAAGTGTCAGCCGAAATGAACAAGCGATAGACCACTAAATCACATAATGGCTCGTCGTCGTCTCCGTCGGTGGCTGACTGTGAGAGCGAAAGTGCCGGCATTAAAAGAGTTCCAAGGGATGCTTTTCACTTCTTCACTGAGCCTGATTGAACAGTTTGATGATACGTTTTTAGCATCCCAAGTTATATCTTATCGCAGAAAACGGTCGGGATTGTAGGCAACTTGTACCAATGTCACGATAAATCACCTCCACTCGGTTGGACATCTTCGCCATTGTCGGTAACAATACCTACCTGTAGTCAATAGGAAAGAAGAAATGCACTTTTCATCCCGTAGATAGCGGATTAGGAGGTTTCTCACATTGCATTCGTCTTAGACCTACGTCAAATGATCACAGAAACTTCAATCGTTATTCTTGGATTGATTTTTGTTTTGTTTTTGCTTCTCGCGGGGAAATCTTCAGAAGAGCGCACGAGTAAAACATTCCATTACCAAGAGGAAAAGTATCACCAATGAAGTTGGAATCCGCAGAAACATTGCACAGTGGCACAGCATTTGAATCATCGAGAAAGTTGGTCTAAGCTGGATTACAAAGCTTAAAAATGTACTTGGTAATGTTTTCAAAAGAACTTTTCCTTAAGGAGCTCAATTGGAAAATATGCTTGTACGAAGAAAGAACTGGTTGAAGGTGGTTGGGTTTCAATTTACGGTTGAGTTTGTAATTAAAAAGCACAAAGGACAGCCCTCTGGGGTTGTCCAACTGTTGAGGTAGTAACTACTAATTATAGATGTGAAAAATATGTTGAATTGAACACCGTTTCCCCTTCCGTTTCAAGCCTATTGCTTTCGGAATAAGCTTATTGCTTGCTCTCAACTTAGTGTTTTAAATGCACTTCCACAGTTATTAAATAAGAGCTTTAGATGCCAGGTACCATTTTTGCATTAGAATGATTGTGTGGAAAATACAAGCATACTCTAGGGAGTCGAGAAATTTTCCTTAACGAAAAATTCCTAGACCAGACCGGGAAACAAACCCAGCCACCTCCAGCATGGTGGTGCTTTGTAGCATCTCCTTTAACGACTGAGCTAAGGGAGGACCCAACCGTTTTCCCTTGTTTCCATTATTTTATTACAAGATATGTGCTGCAATGCTGTGAAAGAAGAATTCCTATGAATTCACGAGGAATCATTCTCCAATGGAATAATAGAGTCATTACTAACAAATTGTGATGGTGACCGTATGTACGGTAAAACTGAGTAACATTGATAGCTTTTTCCAATATTTCGTCTATTAAGAGCATCTTTGAATATTTAAATTTATTTTTAAAACATGAACGGTCTTAAGTCTGTATGACTGTTTGCCATAACAAGTGCAATGTTTATTTATTAGATAAATGTAAAATTTTAAAATAAGAACACATCGATATAGACCTAACACTAATTTACACCTTTTATGGTTTATAGGCGAATTTCTGGAAAATAAATTATACATACATACATTTATTTGTTCAACATCACATTTAGGATAAGACATAATCAACAATAGTACGCCACAATACTCGGTTTGCGGCTGTCGCTCTCCAACCTCGGTCACGCCCAATGCTCGCCAGATCACGCTCCACCTGGTCCGTCCATCGTGCGCTCTGCGCTCCACGCCTTCTTGTGCCCACCAGATCAGTAGCGAATACCAACTTTGCAGGGTTGTTGTCCTGCATTTTTACAACATGCCCTGCCTACCTTATCCTCTTGGCCTTGGCCAACTTCTGGATGCTGGGTTCGCCGTAGAGTGCAGCGAGCTCGTGGTTCATCCTTCGCCACCACACACCGTTCTCCTGCACACCACCGAAGATTGTCCTTAGCACGCGTCGCTCGAAAACTCTGAGTGCTTGCAGGTCCTCCTCGAGCATGGTCCATGTCTCGTGTCCGTAGAGGACCACCGGTCTTATTAGCGTTTTGTACATGGTGCATTTGGTGCATCTTTTTAAAACGCAGTTTCTTCTGGAGCCCGTAGGAGGCACGACTTCCACTGATGATGCGCCTTCGAATTTCACGACTAGTATTGTTGTCAGCCGCCAGTAAGGATCCGAGGTAAAAAAATTCCTCCACCACCTTGAAGGTATCCCTGTCTATCGTGGCATTCCTAGGCGGATCCGGTCGTGATCGGTTCTGCCTACCACCATATACTTTGTTTTCGACGTATTCACCACCAGTCCGACCTTTGCTGCTTCACGTTTCAGGCGGGTGTACTCTTCCACTGTTCCAAATGTTCTTGCGTAATGTCCATGTCGTCCGCAAAGCACACAAATTGACCAGATTTCGTGAAAATCGTACCCCGGCTGTTGAGCCCGGATCGTCGCACTACACCTTCCAGAGCGATGTTGAGTAGTAGGCATGAGAGTCCGTCACCTTGTCGCAGTCCCCGACGAGATTCGAATGAACTGGATAGTTCACCCGAAACCCTTACGCAGTTTTGCACACCGTCCATCGTTGCTTTGATGAGTCTGGTCAGCTTCCCAGGAAAGCCGTTTTCGTCCATATATTAAATTATATTTTTATGAAAATATATGAATTAGGGAAGTGGAACCTATCTTGAGCTCATAAAGCAGACCTCGAGTGGAAATAGGGTAATATGCACTGAATACCGAATACTGAGTACACAATTTATTTGTTCACTTACCGTTAATCATTTAGTAACACACAAAACATTCGATTTTGATCATTTTCTTACAACTTAATTCCGAAAAATTGCCACTGCTATGTATCTATGTTAATAATATCACGAAAAACATTATGACATTATGAAAAACAATCGTGCTGATTTTAATCAAGAAAAAATACAAACAAGTTAATGGCTCTGCACTACTACACACTGTCCAATGTATGATCATTGACAACACTTCACGTGTTGAGTAGCATGCAACAACTAAGAAAATAGGAAAGAGGTTTGTTTGTTATTCTTCCGATGTATAATACTGACAGCTGACTCACTATAACGTTGGGCATAGAATGCTCAAGAATGATTAGCGTTCTCTGCGCTACGCTCAGCTAACGGGTTAAGCGCCACCTTCTTAAATAAAAGGACCGTTAACTCTGTCTTAAGGTACCTGGCATGAAACAACCCTCTCAGGAACAGGTTGCTCAAAAGTTTTCTCTAGATGAGCAATACTGGACCAAAACGTGCAAAACAAGTCACCATAATTGTAGAATGAAGATATAAATAAATTAACTACGCGAATAAAAATTTCAAAATTAACCTATGGGAAAACTCATGCTAACAGTTGCAAGAAACGCCAATCCAAACTAATTATATATACAAATCAAGTGACGCGTATAACAAAGTGGAGAATCTAAACTAGAAGTAATATATGTTTTATTCAATCTTACGAGCCACGAAACTATTTACCCTAAACTTATCGAGGGCTATTGTATTTGAACGAAACAATTAGGAATTTATTCAGGGAAAACCTAAAAGTATCCTATCATGACGTCATCGTTTTATTGGGTTCTACAAACGAAGCAAATTTTCGGACAGATCTGACCTTAAGTTTTCTTTTCGGTGTATCCGCTCCCTCGTTGGATATTTTTCGCATGCACTAGCCTCAGCACAAATTTGGCTAGCAAATTAGGGGTAAATGCGTCCCCAGAAGTCGTGTTGAGCTGATAATTTTAACGGTGTAGCCAAAAAGCCGTCCTACACAATAGAAGATGTTGCGCTACCAAGGTGCCGTAACCGAAACTGGACTTGATGGTCTAAAAGCTGTATCACCAACAGCAAGCGATAGATGGAGCTTGTCCTTGCTAATTGACCGTCCCGAATCGACGATACTTGTCGACACTAGCCGTGACTAGCTGGTTCTATCCGGTACTAGCCGCCCGCGTTGACCGGGCACAGAGGGCCTTTTAACGCGGAAATCTTATTTGAATTGCTCGTAATTAAGCTTACCTGAATTAATAATTCACAAAATTTACAATTTATTAATTTTTATGATCCAATGATCTTGCACTCAATAAATTCAGATTCTAGAGTAATCACATAAATTTTTAATAACTAAATAAAAATAATAGACGCCCGAAACTTATTTCGAGTTTATATTTGCAATAATTATAAATTTTATTTTTTTTTTTTCACATCGACTGACTTGACAATTGTAATCCGGAAAGCACTCCACTCAAATGAATTCAAAGGACGCGAAGTAGTTTGGTATGAGCCTAAAACAACTGCGTAATTTTCCACCCCGTACAAAGAATTTCTTTGTATGACTAACTTTGAAAGAACAAAGTTCTCACTCGTGATCATAAATATATAAATATTTACGATGGTCGTGTCGGATCTAATCTGGCTAATTTGCCTTAACTTCTATTGCACAGTCCAGTCATAGAAAAGTTTAAACTAATATCGGCGTCATTGATATTAATGAGGGTTTCAAAATCTAGATGGAAACATCTACAGGTGGTTGTCTAGGCTAACTGGCAGCATTCAAATAAGTGAAATCAAGCTTTTTTTTCTTGAAGCTTTACTTGTACTAAAAGGGCAAACTAATTGAAGTAAGAAAAAGACAAACAAAAAATAGAAAAACAATAGGGTTCACAATGAAGTTACAGAATGATTGAATACTCACACTAGCGTTGATGTGTATGCTATACAGTCTGTGAGCAGTGCCGCCAAATTCAACAGAGATGGAAAAATATTATTAAATGTGGAATTTTATGTATCGGTAAATATTGAAAAAATCTACAATTAGAAGTATGTTATTGTTTATTTAATCTATGGAAAAATAAAATATATCAATTTTGGGCGCTTTGTAACACTCCCACAAAATAGGTGATATTGAAGTACTGCCAAACCCAATTCATTCATTCGAATAAGAGTCATAATAAAATAGTTTGGCAACATCAAGCGATTACGTCGATTATTAACACGGTTCAGAATAGGTACATGCGTATTTAAATTATTATGAAAATTAAACCCATAGTTTTCTAGTATTTTATCACGTATTCATAGATTCTCGTGTGTCTAGTGTAATAAGTGAAGTGTGATTTGTATGGTTTGGGCAATTACGCAACGAAAATGTGTGAGGATATAGTGCAATTAAAGAGAAAACTTAGAGTCCGGCTCGATTACATTCCCTAGTACGGTTAGATCAATACGACGAGTTTGTGGTGCAAAGGTAAGAAATTATTTAACGAAATTTAAGTCTCCGAAATGTTTTTGTAGCTTTTAATTATATTCAAGACCTAAATTTATTTGCCAGGATTATATATTCTTGGTAACTGCGTCCATTAATTGGAGAAATTAAAAATCTTTTTATGTTTGAAGTTGGAAGACTGCAGAACGTGATGAATATATAAACTATGGTGAGCATAAGTTCCGCTTCCCTATTGAGAGTCCAATAATGCTTTGACTCAAAATACAGAAGCTGATGCATATTTTACAAGTGCCACTGACTTCTGGCCATCAAATAATTTAGAGATTTCATTAGTGTTGTACATTTTTCACTAAATCTTAATAAGCATATGCATGAGCATGATTGACCGCCCGTGGTTGTTACTCCGTTATTGCCAGATCAGCTATAATTATACACAGAAAACCGCACGAATGCAGGTGAAATAAGGAAAGGGTAGGAATATGTTCACGTGATACTCGTTTCATTGGAAGCCGAGAACTCCTCTGCGCTTTCACGAGAAACCACTGCACAATGGGAAAAAAATTACCCAAATTCCCAAATAAGAGAAGCCGCTGGTTTTTGATAGTAGTGTTTGTGTTAGTGTTAGTATTAGTGAGTTTCAAAATTTCATGACGCATATTGTATGAATGACAAACATTACACGATGAATTAATATTTCAATATTTTAACATTTTAACGTCAGAGACACGAAACGGTGTTGGCAAACCGACACTGGAAATTTAGATCGACTGTTACATTATATAATTCTTATATTTTTATCAATGGCTTGGTACACGACCTACACGAAAACCGTGACTTCACCCGTGTGATGCGTAGACTCATGTCCATCCACTACCAGTTAGATACTCATCTCTCTGGAATTCACCTCGTGGGCAGCAATCTTTGCCGAATTAAAAGCGGTTAGGATGACATCGATCGAATCAAGTAGCAAGTCAGTTTAAACCACTTATTTTAATTGATTTATTAAAATCATTAATAAGATCCTAGATTTTCGGTAATTTCAATGAGTTGTTTTCAAACATGTACGTCTTAATCAATCTCAAAGTTCTTAAGATCTCTTATCCTCTATTGAATTTTCTAATCAGAATTGATACTTCGCTGAAGGCGATCATTTTAGGAATCTCATTGAAAAAAAATTTCGACAATGTTGTTTACCAGCATCCTATGTTGCAATATGTGAGCATTTTGTTTTAAGCTGCAACACGCGATGAGAGCGGTAGGCCTGTTTATGTCGAGAAGGCGGTCCCCACGAGAGCCTGGTTAGCGCATCCAACAACATGACAGCGGTTTAAAACGTTTGACAGGTTTTCCTTCTGCTGAAGCAACACTGCGCTGCTGTAGGTGCGTGTATGTCTCGCATGATAACTAGGGGCAAGATTGTAACACGTTGTAAGAACAGTGATGCTTACATTTAAGTCATGAAATGGAGAAATGCCATTTCATAGTGCAGTAATAATTGATAGCATGCTATTAACACTTTGGTACAATAAATTGATTGATGGGTTTCGGACTGTACAACTGACCGTGAAAGAGAATGGATGGATGGATGGATGGATGGAAAACCTGCGCAACGAGAACATTAGCATTTTGATTGCCCGTCTTCTCCGTTCGGTACACATGTTCACCCAGTAAACCTGAGGAAGGTACAGTAATGTTTAGGTCCAATGAGATGAAAACGAAACCGTTCCAAGGAAAACAAAGTTGATATTAATGGACCACTTGAAGAAATGTTCATTATCAGCTGTTTACGTTTCACTTTTTCTTCTCCGATGTATCAATGGGATAGCTTATGGACAGGTTCACCATTTTCCCATTCTTTTGTTTCATCATTCCAATGATAATCTTTAAACTGTTTTCTAGTAAAGCTGTGTCAATGATATGGCTGCTAGTAGTCTGGACATTGCTGTTCTTAATGTGTTTATTACTTTCTCATCATTGAAGCTTAGTAGTTTTTTGAAACTGCACAAAAAAGGAAGACAAAAAATATGTTTTCTTATGAACGCACTCTAAAGAAGACTTTCATTCAATATCCGGGGACTTATGGTGTATATCTCTTGACTCAGCCTAATATGAAATCCATGTTCAACTAGTTATACTAATTATTTCATCGAAGAATTTAATAAAACTTTGTTTGCTCGTACGTATTACAAAAACTTACACAACTAATTTTAGGAACTTTCGAGGGATATGGGTGTAAAGCCAGTCTATAAGGACCAAATTGTGTCTATTTGTGAGGGCAACTTTGTCCCATTCGATAGATTTATTATTGAATGTAGTGGTCGTTCTTTTTTTTTTCAATTTTATAATTTAAGGCATTGTCCGCAGTATTCGATTTACACAACACAACATTTCACAAAACAAACTAAAATAAAACTGCTTTAAAACACTTCCTCACAGTTTATTGCCCAGTGAATAAGCGAACGGTGCAGTTCGATCGGACCACTCTCCGTTACTTTGGAAGCTTTTCACGAGTTGATTCAATACTTAAGTTTTTTTATAGTTCTTGATTTTCTGAAGAAGAAAAAGTTGTGTGATAAGCTGTGCAACGACGACATTAATTGCAATTAGCAATATTGCCAGGATATAAAAGCCACATTGCTCCGTATCTATACGGCACGCACATCGCGTGCATTCGTTCATCTACTAACCACCACCGAACAATATCATCGTTATAATTATCATCATCATACAGCTCAACGTCTAGCCGGTACACGCGGCCACACATCGTCGCTCGACAGCAGCAGATCAGTGATACATATAAGATAAGTTTTTGTTCTTTCTCTTCTGAATACATTATAGTTTTATTGTGTGTGAGTGTGTGAGAGAGTGTGCTTAGCTTTAGGGTGTTTATCTGTGATTGTTGTAAATAATTGCATTAGTAGTTGAGCATCATAAGCTCTCATCAACGAGCCATGGATGATTTAACGGAAGATGAATCATGTAAGGGTGCAAAGTGATGGAGTAGCCCTTAAAGTTACCAAATCACGTGCTTATCCAGATAGATCAACTGGTCCATGGGTTGTCTATTTTCAGCCCAAAACGAAACCTCTGAATGTCTATCAAATTTCGAACGAATTAAAGTCAGATCCAATAAACTTCGGGTCGTTGTGTCCAACCTCAAACAAGCTAATGAGATTGCTGTCTCCCAGCTCTTCACACTAGAATATAGAATGTATATCCCAGCTCGGGGTATTGAAATTGGAGGTGTGGTCACCGAAACGAGTCTGACCCCTGAAATCCTGCTGAAGCGGGGAGTTGGTCGATTTAAGAATCCCCTGCTCACCCCAGTTCAGATACCGGATGTGCGCCAACTAGGCACAGGATCGAACAATAAGGGTGAAAAGAAGTTTACACTGTTAGACTCGTGTCGTGTGACCTTTTCTAGCTCAGCCCTCGCTCAATACGTCGAGTTGGGAAAACTTCGACTACCTGTGCGGTTGTTTGTACCTTGGATAATGATCTGCGAAAAATGCAAGAAGATGGGACATAAGACCTTCCATTGGTGTTTCAGCACACCAAAATGCGCTTTCTGTAAGGGAACCCCTCCTTGCTCTCTCATCGTGCCCGGCGTACAAACAATGTGGGGAAAAATTTGAACGCTCGCTAAAACAGCGTTCCAGGCAATCTTTCGTCGAAATGGTGAAAAAAGCCTCCCCATCACCCAATGCCAATACAAATCCCATTGCTCCTCCGTGAGATGACGAGTCTGACATTGATTTGACTGAAGAGGGAACATCAGTCATTTTTCCGGAAGGTGCCCCACGGAAGCGAAGACACGTCCTCCAAGGGAAAATTGCTGAGCCGGAGCCCAAAATCAGCCTGCCCATTTCAAGGAAAGGTGGAAAAAAGGAAAATCCTAGTCCTCCTGGTTTCCGCAGTACTAACTACTCCCAGGAACTCATAAAAATTTCGATTGCCAACGGGTTCAATCCATCGGCATCCATCAACGTCGCGTATGATCATACCCGTTACATCGATTGGACAAAGTTCAAGACAGCAGTAGATGAAGTC
This sequence comes from Aedes japonicus, assembly GCA_034211315.2. Lineage (NCBI taxonomy): Eukaryota > Metazoa > Arthropoda > Insecta > Diptera > Culicidae > Aedes > Aedes japonicus. The sequence continues at coordinate 35,474 of JASCZW010003835.1, forward strand.
ATAACGACGGTAGAAGAGCTTCCACCGCTGGAGAAATATAACTTTCTCTCCAACCTGATCTTAGACAGCGCGCTTCAAGCTCAAACTCGATCGGTTCCAGGAACGCCATTTCGCAGGAAACCTCCTTCTCCATGGTGGAAACAGCAATGCACCGAGGTTTACCGTAAAAAGTCCGGCGCGTTTAAAGTTTTCCGTAGACGTGAGCACTTCGAAGTATACACAGCTCTCGAACGCGAAACTTAAGAGCCTCATCAAGGCCAAGAAACGCGGTTACTGGCGAAGATTCGTGGACGAGCTATCGCGCGAGACGTCGATGAGTACTCTTTGGAACACGACGCGAAGATTGCGTAGTCGAACTACGTACAACGAAAACGCAGAGTACTCTGACAAATGGATCCTCAAGTTCGCGCGAAAAGTTTGTCCAGATTCTGTGCCGGCACGAATGATGACTCGCGAAATCGAAAATTAGATGATGAGATAGATGAGATCAGCTAATCTTTTTCAATGGTAGAACTCTCTCTCTCTCACTCCTTTCGTGTCGCATTACGGCTCAAGCTCAAGGATCAAGTTCAACTTGTTTAAGAATCTCCCAGACGTTGCTAAGAGGCGCATGTTGAGCTTGTAAACAGTTTCTGGAACTCAACATTGTACCGGATGATTGGAGAAGGCTGAGAGTTATTGCCATTTAAAAACCTGGTAAGCCCACGTCCGACCACAACTCCTATCGACCCATCGCGATGTTATCCTGTATTCGAAAGTTTTGGAGAAAATGATCATCTTCCGTCTGGACAAATGGGTTGAGACGAACAACCTGCTTTCAGATACTCAATATGGTTTCCGTAGGGGTAAGGGAACGAACGACTGTCTCGCGTTACTTTCCACAGATATTCAGCTCGCTTTTACTAAAAAAGAGCCAATGGCTTCTGTTTTCTTGGATTCCAAGGGGGCTTTTGATTCAGTATTTGTTGAAGTTCTTTCAGATAAACTCCACGCTTGCGGCTTTTTACCATTAATGAATAATTTTTGTATAATTTGCTGTCAGAGAAACAGATGAGCTACTCTCATGGAACCTCTACAGCTTCCCGATTTAGCATTATGGGTCTCCCCCAGAGCTCATGTTTAAGCCCTCTTTTGTATAATGTTTATGTCAAAGACATTGACGGTTGTCTAGGTGACAACTGTACGTTGAGACAACTTGCAGATGACGGTGTAGTGTCTGTCACGGGATCCAATGGGGTCGATTCGCAAGGACCCTTGCAAGATACCTTAGACAATTTGTCTACTTGGGCTCTAGAGCTAGGTATCGAATTCTCTACGAAGAAAACTGAGTTGGTAGTTTTTTCAAGGAAGCATAACCCAGTACAACCGAAGTTGCAAATTTGGGGTAAGCCGATAACTCATTCTATGTCATTTAAATACCTGGTGGTGGGATCTGGTGCCAACAGAGGATCAACTTTCTTCGAACAATAACCAGAACCTGGTGTGGAGCGCATCCACAAGATCTTAACGTTGTACCGGACAACGATTTTGTCGGTTATCGAATACGGTAGTTTTTGTATTCATTCAGCGGCTCGGTTGCACATCATAAAACTGGAACGTATTCAGTATCGGTGTCTTCGTATCGCGTTAGGTTGCATGCACTCGACTCCATGAGTCTTGATGTACTGGCTGGCATGTTGCCACTCTCGGATCGGTTTACAGAATAATCTCTCCGGCTCCTCATCAGGTGTGAAGTTATAAACCATCAGGTAACAGAAAACTTTGAGGAGCTTCTCGTGTTGAATCCTCAAACTCGCTTCATGACTTTGTTCCATATGTATGTAACACAGGATGTCAGCCCTTCACCGAACATTTCCAATCGTGTTTGCTTCTCCGATTTCGACCATCCGGTTCATTTTGATTTATCCATGAAGCAGGAGCTTCATGGAATCCCAGAGCCTCATCGTCCTATGATTGCTCCTGTGATATTTGCTGCAAAGTTTGGCCAAGTTGAATCCACTATATCGTTCTTCACTTACGGATCTATGATAGAGGAGTCAGCAGGCTTTGGTATATCTAATGAAATTTATAGCGCTAACCGTAGACTTCAAGCTCCTTGTTCCGTAAATGCCGCTGAATTAGCGGCAATACACTTTATGCTAGAAATTGTTGCCTCCTTAACACCGGATCAGTACTTCATTTTCACGGATAGTCTCAGTTCTATAGAGGCTATTCGGTCATTGAGGCCGGTGAAGCACTCCACGTATTTTCTCATGAAAATACAGGAGCTTCTAAGTGGTTTATCTTCGCGTTATTTTATCATCACCATTATATGGGTCCCATCTCATTGTTCAATTCTGGGCAATGAGAAAGCGGACTCGCTTGCAAAGGTGGGCGCTATGGAAGGCGATATTTATGATCGACAAATCGCCTTCAATGATTTTTTTCCTATTTTTCGTCAACAGTAACTCGTCAACTGGCAGTATAAATGGAGTAAAGGAGATTTGTGGTGATGGCAATATTCTATCATCCCAAAGGTGTCGAATAAATCATGGTTTAGGGGCATGGGTGTGCGTCGAGACTACATTCGTGTCATGTCTCGCCTCATGTCGAATCATTATTCTTTGAACGCTCATTTATACCGGGTTGGGCTGAGCGACAGCAATCTCTGTAAGTGTGGACAAGGCTATTGGGATGCAGATCACGTTATTTGGTCTTGTCCTGAGCATCGTGGAGTCTGATCGGAGCTTTACGATTCCCTTCGGGCTCGAGGTAGACAACCCAATGTCAATTCGAGACCCAAACCCAACCCAATGCCAATTCGAGATATTTTGGCTGGCCGTGATTTGGAGTCCATGAAATTCATTTATGTGTTTTTAACTAACATTAGCCTTAGATTGTAGTTAGTTTAACCTAAATGTTTACTATATGTTTTTTTATCGGTGTATGTGTGTATTTTCTTTCTTTTTCAAAAAATGTTCAAGTCAAAAGAAAACCAAAAAATTTATAGTTTATTTTATAGTGTTTAGACAATTTAGAATTTAAAATTAATGTGTTATGTACACCATGCTTTAAAATCCCATTCCATCTTCCAATCCGCAATTTGTAATTCCTATTAACCTCGAGACTTTAGTTTTAAGATAAAATGATGTTCAAAAATATCAAAACTTGGCTCTGTAAAGTTGATTTGATTGAGCCTGTACAAATAAATGATTAATAAAAAAGTAGAACACTTCGATGATATTAATAAACGATTTATCGGCCATTCGATAATGAAAAAAATATATTTCACTCAACGCAGATTTGGTTGCTTTGATATAAGTTTGGATGAGTCATTTGAATAATTTCCAACCATTATGTGGGGAACAAATTAGCCTTTGTTTCTAAATTACGAAATGATACTCTTACACAGATAAAAAGAAACATTGAATGTTCTGCATTATCTAATGCACATAGAGGGAATGCTAGATATGGCAGAAAAAAATGAGATATTTCATGTAAATTTAAGTCAGATAACGCCTGAAGCTAGTCTGTTGTATGAAAATGGCCAACATTGTTATATGGCGCTTGAAAGATAGCAAACAGTTTCATTGTTTACACCTCCTATGGCTTGGATTTCAACGAACGGAAACTTTACGCGGTTGTTAAAACTAATATTTTTTTCTGTGTAGGTTTGAAGCTTTTTTTTTGTCTTTATTTGAGTGGTTTTCAGCCTCCTGGGCTGGTTCGCCATAGATTTGAAGCTTATGGAGGAAAATAACAACATCAATTTCTTGTGATACTCGTTCATGCCACATCATAACTAAAGTCAACTGTCCAGTCTAAGGAGATGAAAAGTGAAAAACGTGTATCCCTGGAAATTGTTACAATAGTTGGTTGTCGAAAAACTACTAAACGAATGCAGAGCACGATTCCAATCTGCGAGTATGTCACTTCCAAGAATTTCTTGCGTTTTCATGCCGGACAATTTTCAATTTACTTTCTCTAGTTCAAATTCCATGGTGGCAATTTAAAGCAGTGGTTGTCAGGCGTGAAAGCTATTTGCAAGAATTTTTCTACATCGTCATTCAATTTAGCAACCTCCTGGCGAAATGTGCTTCTGCTGCACAGCGTGCCATATGTACCAGATTGCTTCCTACGGTGCAAAGGTACCTGTAAAACAGCGTCACTCGACATACGGTGGCAGAAAGGAACCAATTTTCTCCTGTACAACCACCGCCGCCGACCGGGATGATTGCAGCCTGGTGGTGCATTAGAAAATGCTGCATTACCCATTCATTCCGTGCATCGGTATGGTCTTCGATAAGGAAAACTGAGGCTAAATGTAGAGCAGACAGTAATGAAAGTCTACAAATAAGTGCCAAATAAGGTAAGCAAATTAACTGCGCATAGTTTGCACCTTGTTGCTCGAATTATTTGCCGAGTGGGAGCAATGGTGGTCTATGGCCGACACGAACTTAACCAATGCAGAGGCGTTCGAATGCTCTGTGCAGACACGTGACAGGCTGTACGTTAAGGAGACAGTTCATTAAACGTTCGCTTTTCTCAGGAGTAAATTTTCGCTTGTCCATGAACATTTGACGATAAATGGGTAACTCACAACTGGGGTAAATTAAAGAACCGCAAGTTTTAGTCATTTGGTGAAGGAATATATAAATGATACGGTAGGGAATTTTCAGATGGAAATAAGCTAGTAAAATCTGAATTTAACCTTTCTTCGCAGGATACCTAATTTCTGACACTCAATGCACAATGTGTAACTTTAACCTAGTGCATTAAGAAATTTATAAATTTGGTGCGAATTCAATGGCCACACATGTTCACAAAAGGTTGGAATGTGTTCTAAATGCTTACTCAATTTACGGTAACAGTTCGGTTTGAAACATAAATGGTACCGTGGTTTTGAGTAAGATTTATAAATTACTAAAACTTGGAAAAGGTCCGAATCATGCAATACTACAAAAAGTCATACATTTTACTCACCATTGATTTCCTTCTCATGTTATTAGTATGAAGGGTTCTCAAAAAATATCCTTTTACTTTAGGACGACATTCATATTAATAATAAACTTAATGTCATATCTCAGTAGTATGAACTATTTCGAAATTTTTTTTTAATTCTTTGATTATCGAGATTTTTAGCCCTGGGCTGGTTCATCCCCCATCAAAGTCAAAAAATGAGACACACAAAAATGATCACCAAAAATTCATTTTAAATCGGATACTTTTCAAATTTTCAGGGATTTTAAAACTATATATTAGCTACGTTTTGGCATAATTGTATTGCATTTCCTCCCCCAAGCGTAATGCCCGTACATTTCTCTTAACACTGCTCATGAGATCATGGGAGAGGCTTTGTCCATCTTCCTTACACAATTTCTCCCAGTTTTACTTCAAAGCTTCATCGGTTTTGCATGTTTTTCCGCCTTTCTTCAACTTCTTCTTCATAACCGCCCAAAACTTCATGGTCTGCCAGATGAACCGCTTCGACGAATTGACCTTTCTGGCCAAGTCTCGGGTGGAAAGGTTCGAGTTATCACCGACGTAATCACCGACGCTAGGGAGACGACTGCACCACCTGGACCCTAACTAACGACTCATGACTATGAGCCAGGACCAACGGCTTCCTTCCCTTCCGAAGGGCGACGTGACCAGATTTTTTCGCCTTTGAAAAACTACCGATGTCGACTGGGATTGAACCCAGACCCACTGGGGTGCCAAGTGGCAGTCATGATTTCCACTACACCGCCGACGCCGGCAAACTTCAGTAAATACACTATTGCAGAAATCGAAGACACACAAGAATTATAAAATGAGTTGACGAAAATTGTTAAACAGGACTAGTGTGGAGGTTAGCAAGAGTCTTTATTAAAAATGATGGTTACAGTAGTAATCCTCCTGCATATTAAAGATTGAGTCGAAAAACTGGCAAAACACCAATGAACCAATAAGTCATAGGATTAAGATACGGACATCCACCCCTGCTAACATCGTCAGAAAAATGGAATTTATCAAGGACTGCATCAACCGACTATTCAACGAACTGGACCGGAAGGCTTTGGAGTGCTATTCTCTGCACCTGAAGTTAGCCAAGGAGTATCCCGTAAAATTCCAGGAGTTCTAATCCTGAACCAAAGTAGCCGAGGAATGCGAATCGAATAGGAAACGAACGGTCCTCGGTAGAAAACTCAACAGGCTGAGAATAGAATCCCAACAGACACAGACCACACCTCACACCAAGGAACAGACCACGCTTACTCCCACCATCACCACGACGCCGGTGGTCCACTCTATTAAGGGCTGGTTGTCATCCGACCGACGACCGCATTCACGGAAGAACAACTGTCTCATCTCAACAAGGGATTAGAAAACGCGGTTACAAGCAAGCCTGACGTTGGACTTCCGACTTCTTTACAAAACACAGCCAGGATAACCACTACAAACATTATTAAGGACGAACAGAAACAAAGACAACAACGAGAAGGGAATTCGCATCGTTATGGAACTGTCCTGTTTTTTTTTAACTAAAAACAGAAAACTGCAACAGATAGATCATCATGGACAAAGAGGACTACGACAGGCAGATTGCTTCAAAGATCAGTAATGGACCTTACAGGCAGCTTCGAGTAGACCCCCGACCAAATATGGTGAAACACGTGGATAAAACACTAAAGGAGTATAAAGCAGTACTTGGGGATGCAGCAGTCCGTCTTCGCGAACCAAACCTCATCCTTCCCAGAAATGAAGGCCTCGCAAAAGTCTACAAAGCCGGACATGAAATAAAGGAGATTGTTTCATCTTGAAGATCTCCAGCCCATAAGCTAGCAAAATGGCTAGTAAAATAATTTCAAGGTATATCCGAGCAATTCCAAACAAGCTCAGTTCGTAACACTCAAGTATTTGTACAACATCTACAGTCACCAGGTCATACAAATGATAATGAAGTAATGGTATACCTCGACGTCACGGCCCTTTTCCTTAGCATACCGATAAACGACGCAATTAACCTTCTAGAAAAGTGGCTTTTAAAACAAGGAGATGATACAACATGGAAACAAAAGGTGCGGATGAACCTTAAGCTGACTTGACTTTTCAAGGAAGAGAACTACTTCACTTTCAGAGGTTCATTCTATACACAAATGAAAGGAGGCCTCCTTCTATCCCCATACCTCTGTGAACTGTTTATGTCGAATCTAGGAACAATCCCAAAAGCGAAAGGATTACTTCCAACTCATTGATGGAGACACGTCGACGACAACTTCGCCATTGTGAAACAAGAGGATCTCCCCTTCTACAAGAAATCAACAATTTCCACAAAGACATTAAGTTCACTCATGAAAAAGAAAAGGAAACTTGCATTACTCGACCTTCCCGAGCAGGAACTTGATAACTGGTCTTGGTATTTAAGAGCTCAGATCAAGAGGTAAAATAACTGAGGATAATACCATACAATTGTTCCCACAATGTTATTGGAATACCATATTGAGATAAGACAAAACCAAAATAGTACCTCTCAGGTTTTCCCAGCTATCTGAAATATTTGCTAGCAGTTCTTAGGTTTTTACCTCTTCATCTGAGCTCTGTAATACCAAGGCCAGTTACCAAGATCATAATTAGGTATTCAAGTGTTGTTGTCTCGGGTACCCGAGCAGGAGACAAAAACATATGAATACCTAATTTTGATCTTGATAACTGGCCTTGGTATTTAAGAGCTCAGATTGAGAGGTAAAATACCTAAGCAAAATACCTAAGAATTGCAACATGCAATATATCTCTCGAATATCAACACTTGTTATTTTGGATACCTGGGAATACCTGAGAGGTACTATTTTAGTATTGTTTTACATAAATTTGGTATTGGCATGACATTGTGGGAACAATGTTTTGGTATTAAACTCAAGTATTTTACCTCTTAATCTGAGCCCATAAATACCAAGGCCAGTTATCGGTCCTGCTCGGAAAGTAGTAAGAGAGTCATTGTAATCACCGCCTCTAGAGTTTCAGAACCCATCCAGTTTCAGAAAACCCATACCTACCCAAACAGTCATCCCTTAAAGCCTCATTCAACGTAAATTAAGACGCTTTCACGTGATCATAACTCAAGAATTAAACATCAAACACGGTCGATCAAAGCGTCATACAAGAGGGTATTAATTCAGTTTGAAACTATACATAACAAGTTATAACAAGTATATAACATTTCACCGTTCGAATGAACTGTCGCACTTTACTTGTGATCGATGCCATCATGATCTGCACAGTCGCTGATGACACTGTACCGGTGAACTTATTCCACTTTAAACGCATTTGTTGTGCATTTGTCACTTCTTAACCGCATCCTCGAAGTTTTCGCTTGACAATTGCCCAATATTTTTTGATCGATCTGAACTCTGGGCAATTCAAAGAATTAATCTCTTTGGCGACGGATTTAACATTGTTTGCAGAATACCAGTCTAGTACCTCCTTAGAGTAGTGGCAGCTGGCTAGATCCGAGCCAAAACATAACGTTGGTCTTATGTTGCCGAATGAAGGGTAGAATCCGCGTTTTCAGACACTCTTTAATTTAAACCTTCGACGTCATTGTGTGCGATGTGATGAAAACCTTGGTTTTACGGCCGCAACTGCAGATTCCTTGCCAAATCATTAGTTTCTGAGCAAACTTATCAGCAAAATCAAATTTATACCAGGAAGGGACATTCCCACGACCCGTTGCCACGTTTTTGTCCGGGGATTTGTTTATAATCCATTTTGACATATGTTTCGTCATCCATTAAAATACAGTCATCAAATTTCGTCAAAACTCGTTCGTAAAGAAATCGTACTCGTCTTTTGGGCACTAAATTTTGATTCAGGGAGCGATTCGGATGTTTACTAGCAAAAACAGACTTGTATCCTTCTCTTGAAAGGATGTTACGCACGGTGGTAAAGTTGGAATCGTATTTCTATGGCAAATCACGTATGAAGACACCTGGGTTGCCTTTCACGTACCTCAACATCTTTTCCTCAGCTCTTTGTCCCTAATGCCACTTTTATGATAGATGTGCTGTGCTCTACCCAAACTCAGAGAATTCTTGTAACGTTTGATTACAAGACAACCGTTGACTTTTGGAATTTTAACACTTGTGCTATTTTTAAGCAAGACCACGAAGGATTCTCTAGATGTTTGTGCACAATTAATTTTTTTTTCTCAAGTTTCATGCTCCGTAAGTTGGAGCTGCGTTGGTCAATTTCACCAATTTCTCCGTCAATGAAACATCAATAAATGCCTGTAAAACGTTTTTTGTTTCAACCACCAGGGACGCTGTGGTGTGATAAACCGATGCATCCATTTTTACTTTGCATCGAGCCTTACACTTCAAACCACTATTTCCAGTATTGGTCACCTTCCACCACACGATCCACCAGATGCAGACCCTTCCTCTCAACGAATAGCACTCAACGAATAGCTCAACGATAAGCCAAAGAATTAACATATAAGGAATGTATCGAAAATAAGCTATCCACAAACTTTCTTTCAAATTATGTTTGAAAACCGATATTTTATTCATACAAAAAAATTGATCCTTTAGTTTACGAGGTTAAACTTGAACATAATGAAGACCGGATGAAATTTAAGTTATTCCTTCACGAATTTTCGAACTTTGGATCGAATGCTCTTCATCAAGTTCCGGACAAAGTGTTGCATCGCATTTTTTGGACGCTTGAGCCCAAATTTTTTTGAACTCCTGCATGTTCCCAGCTGCCTTACCAGTCTTCTTGAAGACTCTCTTCACGATTGCCCAGTAACGTTCGATGGGGCGAAGCTGAGGGCAATTTGGTGGATTGATATTTTTCTCAACGAAATCTATACCCTTTTCCGCAAGCCAATTGAGAGTGGTTTGGCATAGTGAGCCGACGCTAAATCCGGCCAAAACAGTGGAGGTGTACTATACTTCTTACATAAGGCAACAATCTCTTCTGGAGACACTCAGATCCATAGATTTCCACATTTATAGTTCCGGTAGTGTACAAAATGGTTGACTTCAAACCACAGGAACATATTGCTTGCCATACCAGTACCTTTCGTCCGAATTTCTCCACTTGAATCGACCTGTCCGCATCGCTCACATCCTTCCCAACGACGGCAGTAAAGTATTGTGGACGTGAAAGAGGTTTTTGAGTCCTCCTTTAAATAGGTCTCATCGTCCATCAAAACGCATGCATCCGGACGCTGCAAAAGACGCGAACACAATTTCCGGGCCCTTGTTGCTGCTCGCTTCTTCTGTTCTGCACTTTGTTTCGAGATATTCTACTTCTTGTAGGTCTTCAGGTGGTTTCACCTCTTGATACGCTGGATCATTCCGACACTCGTTCCTGCTTTTTGGGCAAATCACGTATTGACATTGATTTATTCTTCATGATTAGAGATACCACTTTCTGCTCCAGTTTCGGGTTGGAAGAACCGGGTTTTCTGCCTCTTCCTGGTAGCTCATCCAAAGAATAGTGTTCCCCAAACTTATTAATGATGGTTTTAACACTCGCATGATGAATTCAAACCGCTTCGCCAATTTTTCGCATAGTAATACCCTTCTCACTTAGCCAAGTGTCCAGGACCTTAATTTTCACT
>JASCZW010003836.1:0-47745 GCA_034211315.2 Aedes japonicus
TCAAACTTTCTAATTTTGAGCTGAAAAATGAAACAAACTCATCGGTTTGCTTTACAATAGTTTCTAAATCACATCTGTCAAGTGGTAACCCATTGTTCGAATGAAAGCTTTTCAACAAAGTTTTCTTCCAGTTGTTTCAATAAACTGTCTTCTAAAACTGAGGTATCTGGGCAGTTTTTACATCTTCGTAGATGGCAATGAGTTGTCTTATTTTCGCAAAAGTAATCTATTCGTTAATGTTTTTAGATCATTCAAGACATTGTATTTTTTAAGCTATGTAGAATTAAATTGACATTTTCATGCGTAGTGCAAACGCAAACATTATGTGTTCCTGTGATAGTCAATAGTTTACGTTCTGGAGGCTTGCGAATGATGAAAACCCTATTTTACATTGACGTACATTTCATTAAAGCGATTAAAAGTTTCTCTCAATGTCATCATTAACAATCTTTTTTGAACAGCTAATCTCTTATTTCCTGTCTTTACGCTAACAAAATCTCTTTGGCCTAGCATTGCACGGTTTTTATCATCGTCCTCAAAAAAATTCAAAACCAGTTCTTTTGTTTCATTACTCAAAGCTTTTCCAGAGCTTGAACCTTGAGATGAATCAAATACATTATCTCTTTCCTTTCTTGCATCTGATGCCATATTTCTACTGGTTTTAAATTCGTCTACAATTTTTGTACTGAGCATGATTTTGGTAACAATGATAAAATTGAATAGTTTTTCTTGCCTTGTGGCTGAATTTAAAAATTTAATTTTCATATTTTCTATGACTTCATCAAACTCGTTTGCTTTTTCTGTTTTAGCGTCTAATTTAAAAAGATTTCTTCGTACACCTTCTGTTTTCAACATTAAGGCAGAGAATTTCACTCGAATCTTTAAGTTTTGAGTTTCATTTTAACTCAAAATTTTCCAATCTTTCCGAAAAAAATACTTTTAAAACTAAAAAAACACGGAATACATCCGAAAAGGGCCAAAACTTATTAAGTTATCAAAAAAATCAATATTAAATCAGTAATATCTTCTAAACGGTGCATTTTAGAAAAATGTTGAAGTATTCTTTGCTTGCAAATTTAATGTTCTTTCATAAAATCAGAAAGACAAACAGTTTTGACTTTTTTTAATAGCTTTTTTGAAAGTTGTAACTTTTTTAAAAATTTTGTTTTTCATTGTAGCCTATTTTTTTCCAGAACAACCCACTGTGCACTAGATAGCATTTTTAATCAGCTATAACATAAGAATAATTAAAAAATTATTGACATGTAACTTTTAAGGGAAAATCTATATTTTAGTTCAAAACACAAAACCTAAACTTTTTTTACCGTGCATATTATCTCCGTATAGCACCAACAATTGTCTAAAACTTCGCCCAAGACACCAAACCAATCGGACAAACCATTTTCGAGATACAATTTTTTGAAGATATCATGTGCATTTTTCATAGGCCCTTCTCATAAGTAAGGCTAGATTCAAAATGGCGAACCAAGTATGCAAAACGGCGTTTTTCTTCCACAAAAACTTGTATGCAAGGTTTCATTCAATTCAAAAAATACAAAAAATAAAAACTGGAAAAATTTCCCACTTGTTCGTGAAATCGCTCATGTACTTAAAATTCCAATGCAGACCTCCGTGTTTATTCTGTCGTCTTCGGGGATGAACACGGTGTTTTTCAAAATCGGAAGCCACCAATCCCAGCACCGTAACCCTAGCAAGATGCTTGGTTAGATACACGTTTTTATGCTCTACGGTCACGTCGTTAACTGGGAGAGAACTCATACACATGGCGATCGGTTCTGGAATATGATACGGAATCGACGGTAAACATGCTCTAATCGGTGAATAGGTTTATCGGATTTTAATGTAGGACTACGTTTCTCTTTTCTATACAGGGTGTCATTTCCAAATTTTGAAAAATGATAGCGTTACGCTAAAGTGAAAGCTTTTTGAACGCCAATAACTCTTGTTCAACAGAACACAATGACTTTATTTAAACATCATTTGATCAGAAAAGCTCACCAATTTTTTGCATTCAAATAACAATTAAGTGCTATTAGTATAACTATGGTAACGGGTAACAAGTGGCTCGAAAGGTCTTCTTATTCTTATTTCGTAGGGTTTCATTCCATGAAGAATACAGAAATGGCTACATGACAGCTCGCTGAGAGCTCGTGTCGAATCATGTTGGTTCTTCTCGTGTTCTATATACTAACTAGCGTTGATAGCAAGCCGTGAGTGAGGAGAGCCACGAAAATTCAGTACGAAGCAAAATTCTTAAGATGGGACGGGCCTCAGTTATAAAATCGGAGCGAAGGGGTGTGGCAATTCATCATGGAATGAAACTAAATGAAATAGAAAAAAAGACAATTCGAGCCAGTTTTTACCCGTTTTTTGAGGACCCGAATAGGCAAAACATATGTTTAACCTGTTCATAAGGAGATTTGTATGGGAGCATAAGTAGGTCATTTTTGAGAAAAAAAAAAAAAAAGATGAAATACTTATACTAATATATTTTAATGCAAACATATTGTAAGTTTAGCTGATCAAATGATGTTAAATGAAAAATTGTGTTAAGTTGAACAAGAGTTGTTTGCGTTCAAAAACCTTTCATTCAAGCGTAACGCTTTTATTTTTCAAAATTTTGAAAAGGCACACGATATAGAACAGAGAAACGTAATCCATCGTTAAAAAAGTAGCCCATTTTGCATTTTGAAGCTCTTGCTCTTGTTTGCATAATAATTAAGTTTTATAAGTACGTGTATGGAAAAAAGGTTAAGGTTCTTACAGACCACAAACCCCTAATGGGGATTTTTAGTAAAATGTTTGTGACAAGGATACAACGTTATATCCCTGAGTTATCTGTATATGATTTTGAAATCCAGTATAGACCGTCTGCCAAAATGGGTAATGCGGATTTTTTTTCGCGATTCCCATTGAATGTTTCAGCACCCAAAGAATATGATCTTTTTTTTATTTCTTTATCAGGGTGACTTTTAACCTCCTGGGCTATTTTGTCACCTGAAGAATATGATCAAGAATTTGTGAAAAGAATAAATTTTGTGAATAACTTACCTGTTGACTTCATGGCGATTACTAAAGAGAAAAATAAGGATAAATTTCTGCAGGAAGTTACAGCGTGTCTCACAATAGCAGTTCGGAGTGAGTAAGCATTTTGTTTTTCGTTACTTGAAATGGTTCAAAGAAACTGGAAATGTCCATAAAGGGTGATACGGTCAAAATTTGGTCAAGGGAAAACGCGTGTAAATCGGTGAAATCGTTTATTTAAAAAATCAAATTAAATTTCTTTTTCAAGTTCAATTAGTATAAAATTCAGGAAAAAAAATTCAGTTAGGCTTCCGCTTTTCCAAATCCGAATTGCCGGGCCTTACGCTTGACCCCTGCCATCAGATTTTGTACAGCCACCTTGTCCACCTTCTTCGCCGCAGAAAGCCAGTTTGCCTTGAACTGCTGCTCGTCCTTAGCAGTTTTTTTTGGTCTTCTTTAGGTTCCGCTTGACAATAGCCCAGTATTTCTCAATTGGGCGGAGCTCTGGCGTGTTGGGAGGGTTCTTATCCTTGGGAACCACCTGCACGTTGTTGGCGGCGTACCACTCCATGGCCTTTTTACCGTAATGGCAAGATGCCAAATCCGGCCAAAACAGTACGGAACAACCGTGTTTCTTCAGGAAAGGCAGCAGACGTTTATTCAAACACTCTTTCACGTAAATTTCTTGGTTGACAGTCCCGGAAGCTATGAAAATGCTGCTTTTCAAGCCACAGGTACAGATGGTTTGCCAAACCAGATATTTCTTGCGAACTTTGACAGTTTCGTGTGCTTGAAAATATCTGCTACCTTTCCCTTCCTTTTGCCGTATAAAACTCCTGTCCCGGAAGCTGCTTGTAGTCGGCTTTGACGTAGGTTTCGTCGTCCATTACCACGCAGTCAAACTTCGTCAGCATCGTCGTGTACAGCTTCCGGGATCGCGCTTTGGCCGTCGTATTTTGTTTATCATCGCGATTTGGAGTCACTACCTTCTTGTAAGTCGATATTCCGGCTCGTTTTTTGGCTCGATGCACGGCTGTAGACGATACACCCAGCTTATTTGCGGCATCTCGGAGAGATAGGTTAGGGTTTCGCTTGAAACTACCGGCAACTCTCTTTGTCGTCTCAGTGGCTTCCGGTTTTCGATTTCCCCCCGATCCAGACTTTCTGGCTGTCGACAAACGTTCCCCAAACACTTTAATTACATTTGTAACGGTTGATTTGGCAACTTTTAGCGATTTTGCCAACTTTGCGTGCGAGTAGCTCGGATTTTCGCGATGCGCGAGCAAAATTTTGATACGCTGCTCTTCTTGCTTGGACGGCATTTTGACAACTGAAGAGTGAATTCCAAAATCAAAATAGGAGCAACATTCTACGCACACACACCTTCAAAATGAGGGGTGTTCAGGTTTTTTAAATGCAAAATTGAAAGAAATACGTCAAGTTGATATTGACCAAATTTTGACCGTATCGCCCTTTATTCACCACAAAGAAGGTGCCAGACGAACTGCCAGAACGAAGAAAAAGATCAAATGTGTGAGGAGCGAATAAGACGTAATCCGGCCGTATCTGGCCGTAAATTGAGCAAACGATTTCAAATGACCCCTGCTTCAATAAACATGATCTGGAATACAGTTCGTACAAGAAACAACGGAATCACGGTTTGACGGAGCGTCAAAAGCAAGCCAGGGTCCAAAGAAGCAGATATCGTTTGGTTCGGCACGGTGACTGCGAGATTTTATTTTTTCGGATGAAAAGCTCTCGCTTCTTCAGGACAATCATAATCATCAAAATGATTGTGTGTATGGCAAAAGTCTTGCCAATATTCCAAGAGATAAACTACCTGTAGAACGCTATCAGAATGTATCGAAAATCATGGTATGGGGCGCCGTTTCACGAAAAGGAAAACTTCCCCTTCTTTTCATAGAACCTAACGTAAAAATCATCACTGAATGTTACATCGAGCAGGTTTTGAAGAACCATTTGCTTCCTTATGCTTTAACGCTGTATGGGAATACACCATATTGTTTCCAATGCGATGGGTTTACTGTGCAAGTATGACAGTATTTCCAAAACAAAACATCACTTCAAAATGGATACCTACCACGAAACCATTAAGTAGAATTCACATAGATTTTTTTCACTTCGAACATCGAGGTTGAAGGGATGAAGAAAGGTACTGATTGTGATGCAGTTTTAACAAAACTTGTTGATGATGTTTTTTTTTTGAGAAGGGAATAATTTCTCATCACCATGAGGCTCTAGGAGTAGACAGCATTTTTTTTTGCTAGAACAAAGTTGTGAAGAGAAAGTATTGATAGTTCCGTTAGCTCACGGCAGGCTGTGAAAATTGAATAGAAGTAGTTTGAAATTGAGCGGAGGGCATTTTGAGGTAGTATTCCGAAACAGGAAACACAGACTTTTGCCAAGCATCCCCATGCGGGGTAGGTCAAGGCGTGATCGAATACACCACCTTGACTGGCAAAAATCTGTGCACTTGATCGTGCTCATATACTACCGATAGCTTTTTTTAATAGTTCTAACGAACTGTCTACTTGTACTCCCAAATCCCCTACATGGGAGAGAAACTATTCCCGCTCCTTTTTGGGTTTATTTTTGGCATACGACTTCTGCTTTACCAGTTTGTTGAGTTTTTTGCTCGTTCTGGATCACCAGACGTTCTAGCGTCTGACAATGGTCCTCCTTGCAGCTCGCATTCCTTTAAAAATTTGCTTGAGAGACAAGGTATAAAAGTACTCAACGGTCCTCCATATACTCTGGCTAGTAATGGCGAGGCTGGCGAGGACTGTGAAAGACATTCTAAAAAGGTTTTTGTTGGAACCTGGAATTTTGGTGAAAATCAGATAAGTCTGTTTTCATTCAACTATAGAAATGGTAACATTAAGATAGAGGGAATTTTTCCTTCTGAACTAGTATTTCCATATACACCTAAGATGTTAATCAAGTTGGTTAACCCAAAAATGCATTATGAGCAGATGATGGTATCACATTCCCCTGATGATGAATCTAAATCAAGTAATAACTGACGCCTGGGAACATTGTGTGGTACAAGCATAACATGCCACATATACGTGAAAATTGGATAAAAGCATCGTTTTTAATTCGTTTCACTAAAAACTTATTACAGATCATGATTGGAAACACAACCACCGCCCATCACACTCAAATCAAGGTAGTTAAGGATGGATGCGACACATCTGGCGTCCCAAGGCGATCGTTGAGAGTTATCGAAGATGGTCGAACGGTACTAACTGACGTCGACACTCCAGGAACTGGGCGGCCATTTCTGACTACCGTTGAACCCACAATGGTAACCCTTGAAAAGAACGATGTCTGGCAGTTACCAAATCGGAGCGCAACGCTATCTGAAGAAAGTGAAATATTAAATAGAAATAGGAATAGGAAAAAAAATCGTCAGAGCCGGTAGAGCTTTCTGGCCTACAAAGGCGATCAAAAGGAGTTAGGAAACTCGGAATAGTAAGTGAATTTGAGTATTTATTAGACGATTTTGAATTTTTGTTCATTCGAATGTTTATTTTTGAGAAGAGGAACAGCTGAAATATACTTAGCGTGTAAACAAGCGTGAATATTGTAACATAAATTTGGTTATTTACAGTTTAGCGTGTATACAAATAAATAGGTCCGTACAGCGCGCAACGCTGTCGGAGGATTGATAACATAAATTAAAAAGGGATATATAGTTGGAACTAGAAAAAAAAACTCATTTTTCGAAACCATCTAAACTGTTTTACAATTCTAGGTGTATCCATGTATAATAAAAAAATATTTTTTTTCAATTTTTTTTCAACAAACAAAAATAAAAAAAAAGGAACTTTTGGCGTAGCTTTTTTTCACATATTTTTCGCCAATTTATCACATTTTTCCATATCTAGTAATAAAATATTACCATAATTTTAAATTTATATAGAAGATAATATTATCATGAAGAGATCCTATAAGTTAACCGAATTATTAGTTTTCGAGTTATCACCGGCGTAAACTCCGAAAATGCTGTTTTGAGCAACACACAATAGAAAATAGGCCTTCTTGGTCAAGCGTCTCTTTATACCTGCTGGGCGCGAAAAAGGCGTCTTCAAAAAACGATGCAAAGAAAAACTTGGAGTTCAACTTTCGTAAAAAGGGTTTCAGGAGCGTATTCTGCGGGAAATTTTCTAACTTTTTATGCAAAATAAAAATTACGGTAGTTGTTTGCAGATCAGTAAACTAAGGAAATCCGCTTTTTTAGTACTTTACTTTATTATATGAACTAGATTACGTTCATGCAAAGAACAAGGAATTGCATGCATGGGTGAAACGCAAAACTTATTTGTACGATGGTGCAAACAATATCACGCATACGGTTGCTATTATTGGCAGCATAATTAATCATCAATTAAAAGAGAGATTTGAGCAATAAAAAATGAAAAAAGTGCCATTAAATTATTAAGGCCTGTGCCAACAAATAATGTGTGATCAGCATTAAAAAATTAGGAATGAGCAATAAAAGATGAGAAAAGATCTTCGGATAATCTAATTGTGACCGGTAAATCTGTCAAATAAAGCAGCAGCTATTAGTATATGTGCAATTAAATATGGCAGTATTTCCGCCAAATTATGTAATTTGAGCACTAAACTATTCGCATATGTCTTTTAATTTTGTTAGATTTTCCCATAAAAACAGTAAAATGAGCAATGGATATTTATTTATCCATTGCTCATTTTACTGTTTTTATGGGAAAATCCAACAAAATTAAAAGACATATGCGAATGGTTAGTGCTCAAATTACATAATTTGGCGGAAATACTGCCATATTTAATTGCACATATACTAATAGCTGTTGCTTTATTTGATAGATTTACCGGTCTACAATTAGATTATCCGAAGATCTTTCTCATCTTTATTGCTCATTCCTAATTTTTAATGCTGATCACACTATTTGTTGGCACAGGCCTTAATAATTTAGTGGCACTTTTTTCATTTTTTGGTGCTTTTTCTGAATTACTAAGTGCAGGTAAATATTTTAGCCGCTATTATTAGCATGAATCATAATGCCATGGTTTATTATGCAGTACATCATTTCTGACATTATGAGCACATAGTGATTTCCACCAACCAATGAATATGCAAGTTTAATTTTCCACTTCCTAGAAATTGTAAGACAATACAGAACCTTGACCGTTAATACTAAATATTAGCCAAAATGAACTAATTAAACACACCGTCAATACCACTTGGTTCGAGTGACAAAAAGAAACATACCGCAAATGAAACGCATAAAACCTCTCAATTGGTAATCATTTGACGAAAAACTCATAAAATTCCTCAACAGCTACACGGACAAGCAAAGGTGAACGCATTTATCTTTCCTTACCTTGCCCCGTGCCGCACAGCAGCGAGCAATTGTGACGCCGCCGTAGGTTGGCATCCAGAGGTATATCACTAGTTATGGCCAGTGTTCGCCAACCGACCGACCGACCAACGGGCAATAAGTGGGCAATAGTTCTCTCTGTGCTGTACCGCAGGAGTCGACAAGAAGAAACCACCTCCACGCTGAGCACCGCTGCTGGCAGACAGTTTTTATGTTCGGTTAGATAAATGTCCACGGAATAACAATTGCATCGTAAAACAAAATCTCAAAGACACAAAACAAACAAACAAGCAAACAAACAGATGAAAAGCACAAAAATGTGAGCATAATACACACGATAGGCACATTATACCTACCCATATCGCGGGGATTGCAGCAGGATCAGGCTAAGTGCCCGCACCGAGCCCGTGATCACGACAGAAATGTACAATTAGCATTATCTAAAAAAAAGAGCCAATGAAACGCGATTTTTTGATAAATTGATACCGGTGGGTGGTTTGGCTCGTCAATGGTTTGTGCCAAGTAGTCATAGTGTGGGTGAGTTGAGCATAGTTATGGTGACGAATCTGGATTTTTTTTCGGGATGAATAACTGTTTGGTAGATCTTATCTTAAAAATTCTTCCGCCGAAAGCACACACAATTAACTGTATCTAAGCCTTTCTTGTTTTATGTCGTGTTCATTTATTTTGGGACAGTGGACATTTGCTCACCCTTCCGTTCTCAAAAGGCATTATTTAATGATGTAAAATATAATTTACGCCGATCTTAGTCCTTGTCCGCAGGAAGAGCGAGGCCCATCCCCGGGAAGCAACCTTCTTCTATTTATAATAGCTTGTTCCAACTATAGGAGGAATCAGGGGGCCCTTACATAAACGAGCCCAGCTCACTCTTATCACATAAATCAGAAGCGCTAAAGTACGCAATAAAAATTTTATGCCTGCCTCTTTTATTGTTCTAATTTTATTTGCTTGCTCCAACTTTCTCCCGTTGGCCGTTGGTAAGAAATCCTGCTGTATGGCCTCATTTATTCCCTTTTCGCCCGTTGTTAAAACCATGCTTTTATGCTTGTTTATTTATGTTTGAATTTTAAATCAAATTTGAAGTTTATCTGGGCAGCCATTCGTCCACTTGACCATTTTTTCCTCTTTCCTTTCGAAAGCGAAGGCGCTTCACATCCTCGGTTCCGGTATGGCATACATCCGACCACGGTTGTCACCGGGAGACCTCCCAGGTAGTCAGCCTCGCAGCAGGTTCAAGAGCTACTTCGGTCGTCATTGTCGTTAGGCACGTGCCTACGCACTCACCGGCACACCACAGCACTGACGTAGTCCATGGTTGAACGATAAATTTAGTGTTAACGCCTGGTACCCGGGTTCAATTACTTTCGAGTGCACTTGAAGCGAGCGTGACTGATGGTAGGCAGACCTCCACCTGCTTTGTTTATGGGTATAGCTATTTATTTTGCTGAAAATCGATTAAACTGGACCCCCATCCCGGCGCGAAACAAAAAGTTGCACTTTGAAAGAATATCAAATGTGGTTAGCAATATTCATTTGACATGTGCGTAAAATTCTACGGAAGGGTTAGATAAACACATTGGAATATTCGCTGATTGCTGGCCCATCATGTCGGAAAATTCGAATTCATCTGTGATCTCAATCAAATTGACTAAGGATTTAAGGATCGAAACTTTAGTTCCTTTCTTCTTTCTGAGCATTTCAAGTATGTTGTTTTAGCAATAAGCTTATCGCTTGCTCTCAACTTAGTGTTCTAAATGCACTTCCACAGTTATTGATTGAGAGCTTTCGATGCCAGGTACCATATGTGCATTTGTATGATTGTGTGGTAAGTACAATCATACCTTATGCCCAGGGAGTCGATAAATTTTCTTTAACGAATAATTCCTAGACCAGATCGGGAATCGAGCCCAGTCACCTCCAGAATGGTGTTGTATTGTGGCCACGCCTTTACCGACTGAGCTAAGGGAGGGTTCAGCTTTAGTTCCAGATGCCCTAAAATAGAAAGGCGGCTCAGTAAGTATGCAGCCTGTTGAATGAAAAAAAGGTTTTTGAATAAAAAAACATATGTTTTAACATGGGATCCGTTAAATTCTGTACACCTTTTTCCAACTTTCTCCAATATTTTATCCCTTCTGAAATACTTTTTTTCAATCGCCGACCGTCGATAAGTGCACACGCGTTTTTAATTAGCTGCTGATTCCGCGCGCGTTCTTATTCTAATTGTATCACTCAGTTTTTTTTTTGGTTTACGCCACCATCATGAACTGTGAAATTTGTGCTCTCGATACTTCTGTCGATTCGGTCATGTGGACATGTGCAGGTTGTCCACGAAGGTTTCACGCAGCCTGTATTGGAGTGACTGCTCAGCGGGGCTCGCTGCGGAGCAAGAAGGCGGTGAAGATCAACTTGTACATACTGCCCTGTTGCGAGTCCTGTCAGGAACTTTTGCTAGTAAAGCTAGAAATTAATAAGCTTATTGAGCAACAAAAAGCCATGAAAAACCAACTTGACGAGAATACGCAGGTGGTGCATCGCTTCGCATCCCAAAATTCACCCGTTCAAGATGCTCTCGAAGACCGAGAGAAAGCACTTAAAATTTTGCTAGCAACCATAAAAAATGAGCTGGCCGCGATAAATAAAAATAGTAGTTTAGCTGGCAGTGTTGTTGCCATTAAAAATCACATGACTTCACTTCTTGATACTACGGAATACGATACTCGTAAACTAAGCCGGCTGAATCAGCAGAAAGCGTCCGAAAAGGCCACTAACCGGAAGAAGCAAAATAAAGCGCGGTACATTGCAAACAACAGTAATAATTTGCATAGCCATCATGACCACAATTGCAATAACGACAACAACAGCTCCCGTAATTTCCACTTCATCAGGAGCCAAAGTAGCTACAACCCCGGAAATTCTCATGATACTGGCATCAATGATAGAGGCAATATACTCCCACCTGATCGAGTACTTCTTGCTGCTGCGAAAGATCAGTTTTCCAGTCTACCGTCTACTACCAACCAACTATTCATTTTCAAAAAGGTGAAAATTTCCGCTCCGGAGAGGTATTCTGCAGCAGCGTGTTCGGCGTGCTCCTTGGAGGAAGAACCTGACTTAATGACAACCCAACAACTGGGTGACGCAGAAACGCAGAATCCCTATCCTGTAGACGAATCCATGCAGCAAAACAACCCAATGACTTCAGAGCCTCTCTACCGCTTGAGTGTAATATAATCAATGAAAGTAAGGAAGTTAACATATATTGTCAAAATTTCAATAGAATGAAAAGTTCGGTAAAGGTAAACGAAATTTAAAGACGGGTTGCCGCTTGCAACTTTCCCGTTATTTTAGGCACGGAAACGAGTTGGGACAGTAGCATAAAAAATGAGGAAGT
The DNA here is from genome assembly GCA_034211315.2 of Aedes japonicus. Lineage (NCBI taxonomy): Eukaryota > Metazoa > Arthropoda > Insecta > Diptera > Culicidae > Aedes > Aedes japonicus. The sequence continues at coordinate 11,845 of JASCZW010003836.1, forward strand.
GTTTGGCGATCGCTTTAACGTCTTTAGGGATGATCGCAACAAATCGTTATCCAATAAGAAATCTGGTGGTGGAGTTTTAATCGCAGTTTGCACCGACTATGAATCGGAACAAATTGATTCACATAAGTGCAAGGAATTTGACCACGTTTGGGTCAAATCTTTTATTGGAACTCAAGTTCATATTTTTGCGGCTGTGTACTTTCCTCCTGAATTTGCAAAAAAAAGAATCATATGATACGTTCTTTTGTATTGCTGCTAACATAACTTCAAAATGTGAGTCTGAAACGAATCTTCACATTTACGGTGACTTCAATCAACGGGCAGCAAATTTTATCGTTGATGATGAAAATGAATCTCTTTTGGTAAAAATTTTGGGAGATAATGAAACGCTCCGCACTCTATTTGACAAAAGTTCAGAGCTGGGACTTAATCAAATAAACCATGTAAGAAATCATAACAACTGTTTTTTAGATTTGTTATTTACTAATATGACCGATGATTTCTGCGTGACGAAATCACCCGATCCTTTATGGAAAAATGAGGTATTCCACACTGCGATTGAATACTCCATATTTATACATGACAACACCACAGTGTTGGATGGCGATTTAACCGAAACCTATTATGACTTTAAACATGCAAAATACGATGTTATCAAAAATAAACTAAGCTCCTTTGATTGGCAAAATGTGATTCGTAATTTGAACATAGAGCTAGCTGTGAACAAGTTTTACCAAGTAATATACAAGATTTTAGAGACGACAGTACCTAAGAAGCAAAGGAAAAAATCAATCAAATCTAAAGCTCCAGCATGGTATAATAGAAAAATAATCAACCTGTAAAATAGAAAACAAAAAGCACATAAAGCTTATAAAATAGATAAAAATGATTTGAATCTTACAAAATACTTAACCATATGTGGCCAGTTGAACTTAGAAATTAAAAATGCTTATGAGGATTACAACATTGAAGTAGAAAATAATATAAAGTTAGACCCAAAATCTTTTTTTAGTTTCGTTAAGACCAAACAACAGTCGAATAATTTTCCATAAAAAATGCAGTTAGACAGTAAAACAGTCAAAACTCCAAACGAAATCAGCAACTTATTCGCAGACTTCTTCCAGGATGTTTACACTACTCATGACGATAATGATCGGGATGTAACAGCTAATAACATATCACTTAACGAAATTTTACTTTCAATAAATACATTGGATGCTTCTAATGGAGCTGGACCTGATGGTCTGCCGCCAGCTTTTCTAAAAGCAGTATCGAAAAAGCTAGTGAAACCTTTGTTTTGGCTATTCAATTCATCCCTTGAATCAAGTATTCTTCCGTCAATTTGGAAGGAATCCTTTCTGATGCCGATTTTTAAATGCGGCAAAAAATACGACATAAAAAATTATCGTGGAATTGCGATATTATCTTGTATTCCTAAGTTATTTGAATCGATAGTCAACAAACATATTTTCTCACAAGTTAAAAATTTATTTTCTAACAAACAACACGGCTTTGTTAAAGGGCGATCAACGACTACCAATTTGTTGAATTTTGTAACATTTTCTTTAAACGCAATTGATAAAGGAAATTATGTTGAAACATTATATACTGACTTTAGTAAAGCGTTTGATAAAGTTGATATTCCTTTATTGTTGTTTAAATTATCGAGGCTAGGTTTCAAACAGAGTTTACTAAAATGGGTCCAATCATACTTGACTGGTAGAACACAAAGGGTAAGATTTGGTGGTATTTTGTCATCAGTAGTGAATGTGACATCTGGAGTGCCACAAGGTTCTCATCTTGGACCATTATTGTTTATTTTGTTTGTCAATGATGTAGAATTCATTTTTAATCATTTGAATGTTTTAATATATGCTGACGACATGAAACTTTTCTTTGAAAAATGTAAAGCATCTGATTTGAAAATATTTCAACGCGAAATCGATAAATTTCATACCTGGTGCACGAAAAGTTTACTAGAACTAAATGTTAAAAAATGTCATTCCATACCATTTTCAAGAAAGCACATTATAAGGCAAGAAGCAGTTACCATTGGCCAGAATCAAGTTGAAAGATGCAGTCATATTAAAGGCCTATGTGTTATACTTGACTCCAAATTATCCTTTGTGGAGCATTATAATAACATTATCTACAAGGCAACCAAAATGCTTGGTTTTATCAAGAGGTTTAGCTTTCATTTCAAGGATCCCTACACTATCAAAACATTGTATATTGCATATGTTAGACCCATCTTTGAATATTGTAGCATACTCTGGTCTCCATGTCACAATTCACATGTAAATCGTATTGAATCAGTACAAAAACAGTTTTTGTTATTTGGTTTACGGAAGTTAGGATGGGCGAGCCTTTCATTGCCGTCGTATGATTCAAGATGCATGCTAATTAATTTAGACACACTTAAAAAACGAAGAGAGTTTGCAATGGTAGCCTTTATAAATGATGTTATTGCGCAAAGAGTATACATTCCGGTGATTCTAGAAAATATTAACTTTTATGCCCCTATTCGCGGTCTAAGAAATAGAAACTTGTTTTATATCAACAATCATAGAACAGCCTATGCCAAAAACGGGTCATTAAATAGAATGATGTCGTGCTATAATGCATATAGTGAAATAATTGATATTACTATGGATAGAAAAACACTGAAAAAAAATTCTTTTTGAGGTTAGCAATTGAATAATAAAATATAAAATAGAAACAAACATAGATGTTAAGAATGTAATATAATTTAATATATGGTCTACTATTGGTTGACGCCAATAAATAAATAAATAAATAAATAAAAAATTAGATTTGACGAGAATATATTTTTTGCTTGTGAGAAAATTACATCGTTGGAGTCAAATCTCTATCCATTTCTTTAGGTTTGCGTACAAGAAACAGTCCTTCGGGATTCATTCTGAAGAATAGAACGCAGGGGAAGCAGATTGTAGAATAATTCATGGATGTTAGCCAGGAGAGGACGGGGTAAGACGGCCCAGAACACTACGGTCCGAATGGACAAATTTCGCGACAAAAATCGATAACTCGAGAACCATTAACTTTAGACAGATGATGTCTTCAGAAGATTTAATTTAAAAAAATAGATCTATCTTTTGGTTTGAGTGGTGACTAGGGTCATTTTATGTTCATCATAAAAATTTCAAGTTTTTATTCTTGTGATTTAGAGGATTTGTTGCATCTATAGAATTGTAGATATTTTAATTTAATGAAACTTTGCTGAAAAAATTTAACTTCTATCTCATATATTTATCGTCTTACAACAGTTTTTCTGACTTGTCATTTTCACATTCTCATGAAAAAAAAACTCGCGCTGGTACGCTTTTTGATGATTTTTGTTGATGCTGCTGATCGAAATCTGTCTAAAGTTAATGGATTTCGAGTTATTAATTTTTGTCGCAAAATTTGTCGATTCATACCATAGCGCAGTGGGGCAAGACGGCCAGTCACTGGTTTACTAATATCTTTAATATAGTGAAGTCACTGCATTTGATATCACAAGTGTTTCTTCAACTATTTAGAGCATTTCGAGCTACTCAGTTGGGGTTTTGAGCTTGAAACGCCAAAAATATAACCAAAACAAATCAATCTACTTACCAAGCACCCAGCTGATCTAATTTTCATGCACTCGAGCCTTAAGTATTTTGGCCCCATGAAGTCAAGTTTCTCCGAAGAAAAGGGATCGCCTGATCAATTAAATCATCCCCGACAAGTTATCATTAAAAACAACCGGTTTTACGCCGTCAGTTTTTCTGAAATAACAGCATCAAGTAAAAACGATATTACGGGGTAAGACGTCCACAGATAGGTAATAACTCAACCGTTGGATACTTTCACTTTTCCGTGCATAACTCAAAACGTCAAAACAAAAACAAAACAGCCGGAGTATTTGTAAGCAGTTTATTGAGTAAGTTCTGGCCGTAATAAGCTATAATTCCTCGAGAAAAGGCGATTTCCTTACAAGCGGAAGAGCTCCCAGCAGCAGTGGTCGAATGAGCAGCTTGCGATGTCCACAGCACCCGTGAGCCAAGGAGCGTCGATCCACAAAGCTGCCCCCTGTTTTAACATCCACCCGACCACACTCCGCAGATATATGAAAGATGCAAAGTCAAGACAGACGCTCGGACCAAAGGCTCCGGTTTTTACGCCTGAAAAAGAAGCGGAACTCGTTCAGCACCTTTTGGAGTTGGAAAGCCGCTTCAACGGTATCACAGCTAAGGACGATAGGGATTTGGCGTCCCAACTGGCCAAGAAAAACAACATGACTCATACTGTTTTCATTTAACATACTACATATAGAAGGATTTCTTAAACGAAACCCAGTAATCTCTTTTCGTAGGCCAGAAACTACGTAGGTGGTTCGCGCAAGAGCATTCAACGAAACATTCGTTGGGACGTTTATCAAACTTTTGAAGGAATTGAAAGCTTAACACAACTTCTGTCCAGCTAATATGTACAATGCTGACGGAACAGTGGTTAGCTCGGTAAGATTCATACAGTTTTCGTATCCGTATCGTAAATAGCGGCATGATGCTACACGCACACATCTTCAAAATTAAGTTTGTGCAAAAAATTTTAATGCACGATGAAAGGAAATGCGTCAAATTTAAGTCGACCAAATTTTGATCGAAACACCCTTTAGCTGCCGTAATCAAATTGATGAAGCTGTCAAATTTGGACTGTTTATAGGTTACAAGTAAATATTAACGACCAACGAGTGGATCGACCACTAGATGGCAGGGTAATCGCATGAAAAATTGGAACAATTAGTCGTTTTTGAAACAACGGCTGAAGATTCTGGTCAAAAAGATCTTCCTGGCAAAGTGGGAATGGACGACGAGGCGTACCTCACGTTGGACGGACACGACTGGAAAGGCAAAGGCTACCTTACCTTCCCTACAAAAGAAACAAGCAGCCATGTGAAGTATATAGCGCAAAAGGAGTGTTGCTGTGGCTCACAATCAGTGAAAAGGAGATATCACGTCCCCTCTTCGTTTTATCGGGCCTGGCAGTGAACGGCAAGATCTACAGTACGAAGTGTCTCCCGGACGTTGCCGCCTTCATTAAAAAGTACCACAAGGATGACACCGTTGTATTTTTTGCCGGATCTATCGTCTGCCCACTACTCGAAACGGACGCTGGAGGAAATGGAGCGGTGATGCCCAAGCATGCCAACCGCCCAATCTAGAAGTTCTGGGCCAATTTGAAGATGAGAGTATATTCAAATAATTTCGTGGCCATAACGACAGACGATTTGATCAAAAAAACAACCAAGGCACTAAAGAATATGCCTACAAGCTTCTTTTTTCACGTTCTTTTCCGTTCATTTTTACCATCAATCCGGTAATATTCGCCCTTTTTATTGTGCGCTTTATTCCAGAGTTCTTTCGTGACCTAAGCGATCAGCTGCTGGTCCGTATTGGCCACGAAATCATTGGAGTAACTCTTTTGTTTGAGGTTCACTTAAAAATGATCTATCGCTTGCAACTAAGTGACGTTTGAAGGATTGGCAGCCTTCGGTACTACTTTTATCTTCAATTGATTCTTCGGTAAGGCCAGGTCCGGCCGAATGACCACATTCTCCTTCTCGTGGTACATCTTGATGAAGGCAGCAACTTCGGGCAGGCACTTCGTACTATATATTTCTCGGTTAACCACAAGCCCTGATGGAAAAAACAGCAGCTAATCTTCTCACTAACCTTCGGTCACAGAAGGAAGTTGGTGTAGGGGATATAACGTTTGCATTAAAAAATGGACTTTTTTTCGAATGGTGATAAAAAAAAAGCTACGACAGATAGTTACTTTTGATCAATTTCCCATGGAAGGTAATTATTTGAGCTTACTTGCAAACAAATTCTACGCCCTTTCAAGCGGCCTTAGGCAGTTCGCCGGAACAATCGCCATGGCGGACGAAAACATGCGTTTTTGAGTTCTTTCTTCGTTTTATTAATCAATTCCTCCTCAGTTCTCAAGAAAAATTGTTGGCGTAGATCTTACGCTTCAGATTGGCCCAGAAATTCACGATGGGACGCAGCTGAAGGACGTTGGGTGGGTTTGCCGACTTGGGTACCATATCGATATTTAGTCGCTTCATCTCCTCCAACGATCGCTTCGAGTAGTGGGCTGACGCCAGATCCGGCCAGAACACCGCGTCTTCGCCCTTATGGTATTTCTTGATGAACGACGCAACTTTCGGCAGGCATTTTATACTATAAACTTTCCCGTTCATGGCCAGTCCGGAGGAAAAGAAGATCGGCTTTGACATCCCCTTCTCGCTGATTGTCAGCCACAGCAGCACCTTATTGGGGAACTTGGTGTGAGAAATGAACTTCACCTCGGAGCTCACTTCCTTCGTGGGGGAGTAAAATTCGAAGTGCCCTGTCAGTCGTTGCCATCCACGGTGAGATAGGTCTCGTCGTCCATCACCACCGCCACGTCGCGATTCGCCGGGAAAATCGAGTTGACCATCTTATTCAGCCGCTACCGCTGCGTCATTGCCTGCAGTTCCGAAACCAGTGGACATGACTTCCGGTTCCTGACATGTATGTTCATGTTTGCCAGGTAGTTTTTCACTGTTTGGTCGGTTGAACAGACCTCCCAGCCAAGTGCACGCAGCGATGTAGCCACTTTTCCCTCGGTCTTCCTCTTCAGCACCCTTTGGAGCTTATTGTCGCTCAGGGTCGTCGGCCGTCCGGGACCGGGCTTTCTTTCGCTGCTCTGATTGTTGTCTAATAGTGCCAAGATGTTGTAGATGCCGGAACGGGTGTATCCGGCATCCACAAAGTCCTGCACGATGTCCGTTTTTGACTCGGCGGGGTGCCGTTCTTTTAACGCGCACTCTTTTGAACGGAGTTGCTGTTTTTGCCATCATGGTTGGAGTTCGACTGAGCTGTTAAAGTTTGTCTGCTGACTCATGGGTTACTATGATTGATGCTAGGTAGTTTCGTCAGTGCAAGTGACGTGGAAAATTGGCAATTTTTTAATGCAAACGTTACGCAATATTAAGTCGTTTTTGACTCATTTCCGACAAAAGTGGAGTCACTCGAATTTGGGTACATCTTTCATCGATTCCAACTTATTAAAGTTTATAGAATTTACAGAAACCGAGTAGTCTCACTCTACTGACAGCAACACATCATCCGAATCTTTCATGTCTACTAAGATCAGCTTACTTTGAGCAAACAAACCACTTCGTTCCATCCCAGACCTGACCTGAACCACCGGATCAACGTCCGTGTTCCACGCAAACATCAACCTGTTGTGCGAGCAGATTTTCCGATGAGAACCCATGCAGCAGTTTCCCATTTCCTCCGAATCAACCTGGCCACATCTGGCAGAGAAACACCACCACATGAAAACGCAATCTATCGAAAGCAAGAAAGTCGATCCCAAAATGCACGTCGATTAATTACGTTCGCGTTCGTTCCATCACATCGTCGTCGATATGGGAAAGGCACCTTCCTGCCTATGCCAACCGAAATGTGTAGCAAATAAACCTCCGTGTGTTTCCAAGATTGCATATTAATCATTTAGCTAGAACTGATACTCCGAAAGCGGGACCAAAAAACAAAATAAGCAAAACATCGCCGAGGGTCCACCCCCTCTTTTCCGAACGAGAGCTGACAGTCTGCACCGTGCTGTTGGTAAGCAGAGCAAAACAACACCCATCTTTCGAACGACGTCGAGGACGTCGTTTCGAAGAAATCGAAAGGAAATATAAAATATTCGTCACGAAAGTGCATCTGCAAACTGTGGCTTGTTGCTGCAGTGCATGCATCGAATGCAATTCTCATCGTCCCAGGCGCGATCGGTTTCCCCATCTGGTGGTTGGTTCGTCGTTTGCCGGGCTTGTATCAACAAACACTCCACGCTTCCAGGAAAGTTTTACAAGATGCTGATTAAAAGCACATAAAACATGCAATCATGCATAAGTAATGCGATAAATGATTCCCCAAAGTTCAAGCGGAGGGCCCTGCGGAGTGGATCAGCTTGGTTTCGGTTCGTTTCGTTCCGAGCGCTCGCGCGGATGTTCTTCATTTTGTTTTCTCAATTAAACCACCACGGCTGGGGAGGGGGGCTGGGGCAGGTACCTTACTGTGCATTTGGCACATCTAAGAGTCGTGGATGTCGTCGTAGACGAACACGACGGACGACCGGGGGAGAGTGTTGATGTATTTATGTATGTGAGAGTCGAAAGGTAGATGCAGATTCGAATCCCGGGAAATTAACGAGATTCGCTGCCACACGGTAATGATTGCAGGAGTTTCTGGAATTGATTTAAGGGTTCGTGTGTGCAGGACACGTTATGGGGAGAATGATCTTGGTGTAGATGGGCTTCGATTTCCACTGAACTACACGCCCTATTATGCATTTCCGTTGAATTTTTTTCGTATGCAAGTACTATATGCTAACAGATAAAAATAATGGACTGCTATAATTAAATGTTCAGTACAGACTCTAGTAATTGTCATTCAACTTAAGTGTCAGCATGCTCATTTCATACGGTGTTTCCCCATTATCTTCCAAGGACAAGTGCAGCAAGAGTTCGCAGCTCATAATACAAGTTAATGATCAGGGCCTGATTTCAAGTAGATCGAGTGAGTAGTAGCTGAACCATTGTCCAATAACGCTACTAATTATTATTATTACTATTTATTAACGACACTTCACCATGTATGTGGCATTCGTGTCGGGATAACGCTACTAAGGTTTGGCCCATTTAGTATTGGAACAAACATGTTTGATTCTTATAGCAAACCTAGTGGTTGGATTTGTAAACTATGACATCTCATGTGTTCCCTATAACAATAACAACATTAGAAGTTTTTTTTTCGCGGTGCAGTTCAAACGTGTTTCAGAGAAATACAAAATGGCCAGATCTTGCAAGCCATCATTACAGAAAAACAGTGCTACAGTGGAATGAAACCAACGGGAATCAGTATATACCGAACGAACTCAACCCACCAAACTGTCCCCAACTCAGACCGATAAAAAGATTTCGGGCTATTATAAAGAGGAAGCTGAAAATGAATGGCATTGTCAAAAGCATGAAATAGAGATGATTTTTTTTTCCCTCTAAAGTTCACATGAAGTCGAAAATTTTAGTTAAAACAGAATGCAATTTTGTTAATTTATTTATTTATTTGTCGTCAATCAAAGTAGAAAAATTCTATTACATGCTATACTTAATGTCTATTCACCAATACCAGGTGACCTGGTTAAACTTGTAAAGAAAACTTTTTTAAGCGTGTTTTTGTTCATTGTTACATCAGTTGTTTCGCAATATTTGTTATAACATGACATCATTCTATTTAATGGCCCATTCATGGCATAATAAGTTCTTTGATTCTCTAATTATTATATTTATATTCTTCGTGCGTGGAGTAACGATTATGATGAAGAGAAGATGTTCGCTCATCACCGTGAAGCACCAAGAGTGAACAGTAATGTTTTTGCTAGAATGAAAGATATGAAGAGAAAGTGTTGAAAGTTCTGTCAGTGTAACGGTAGGTTGGAAATAGAAAATATGTTTGAAAATTGAGCAAAAGGGCATGGGTACAGTAGTACTCGAACCAAGGACGTCACCCTTTGCCTAACATCCCACTGCGGGGTAGGTCAAGGCACGGACAAATCCGAAATCCGGAATTTTTTTACAGATATCTGTAAAATTTCACCGAAATCCGTTAAATCGGATTACCGAACGTTCAGCTGTTGAGAATTCGGTAAAACTTTACAGATTTCTGTAAAAAAAAATCTAGGTGTGTAGCTTAGATAATTTAAAAAGCAATAGAGGGATGTCTACTCTATCAAATGCTTTAGTAAAGTCAGTATATAATGCCTCAACATAATCTCCTCTATCCATTGCTTTAATAGAAAATGTAACAAAGCTTAATAAATTTGTAGTCGTTGAACGTCCTTTAATAAACCCATATAGAGATTAAATATTTAACTTGAGAGATAATATGTTGATTGATAATAGACTCAAACAATTTAAGAATGCATGATAATATGCCAATCCCTCGATATTTTTTTATATCTGCTTTTTTGCCACTTTTGAATATCGGAATTAAATACGATTCTTTCCAAATTTATGGTAGAATACTGCATTCTAGAGAAATGTCAAACAGCCAAAACAAAGGTTTCGCTAGCTCCGTTGATACTGACTTTAAGTATACTGGCGGTCATGAGATGTGTAAACATCTTGAAAAAAATCTGCAAATAAATGACTGATCTCATTAGTAGTTTTTCCGATTTTATCGTTAAGTTGCATTTTGGCTGGAGAATTCTTCGACTATTGTTTATGTTGATAATGTAGGGTAAGGGGATGTAATGTTAGCCTAGCTCCTTCATTCGGTCTATGTACCAAATAAGTCATTAATTCAGCAATAATCAACAAAATCATGTTGCTATTAGAAAGACCGATGTAATCCGAAGCAATTGAGACAATATTAATCAACTTATAGTTTTTCACTTTCGCGTAATTTTCGATTTCTTGAACTTTTGGGGCATCTTGATTTCACCGGTTTAGCTGAACAGATGAACTACACGATCATCAAGTGATCTAAATTTGACTTAATTGAATCGATAAAGCAAGTTATGCCACCTGGATATACAGAAAACAGTAACACGTTACAAACTAACTTTTCACATTGCTAAAATAACAATGATTTTACAAGAAAATCATAGACCCAATGTTGGGGACATATTTTTTTTGTACGTTCCCAACTATGGCCTGTTGTATCAATAACTTAGTAAAAGGTTGTTATTGGTAAAATTTAAAGTGGTAATGCATGTTTTCGCGGTTGCTTATATTCAAGTGGCTCATTTAAACACAAACCGAAGGAACTAAGCCGTTGTATAGTAAATTATAATGTTTTCATTATTGGATGGCTAGTTAATTACATATGAACATCACTTATGTGTTTCAAAGCAGTTTTACTTCAGTTTGTTTTGTGAAATTTTGTGTTTAGTAAAGCGAATACAGCTGGCAATGCCTTAGTTCATAGAATAAGAAGAAAAAAAAACCGTACAATGACTGCATTTAGTAATAAATCCATCGAATGGGACGAAGTTGCATCCACGAATAGACCCAATTTGGTGCCTGTAGACCAACATTAAATCCATATCCCTTGCAAGTTTCTGAATTTATAAAAGAGTTGTGTAACTTTTTCATGACACAAACTACCAAATGTCTTATCAAACATATCTTAGCAAGTGTAGAACTAGTTGAATCTCGCCTTCAGCTTGAAAACTTTAAGAGTTATAATCAAAAATGTAATCGATGGTTGCATAATAGGCTGAGTCAAGGGACACATACCCTATATCCGAAATATACGCAAAAGCCTATGTTCCAATTCAAACTAGACCACACATTAAGCACCGCCTGCATGTTACTCTTCCAAATTTTATGTCACTGTCTGTCATCAATAGCAAAAAAAAAATGGTGGGCGATATTAAGGAGGATTCGTTATACACACACAAACACAACTAGAATAAATACCAACTGCAATGTTCTCCTCAAACCGAGCACACGACTGTAAAAGTCTATTAGACGAAGTAGACCGTTTTGTCAGAGATAAAGCCTGTCCACGTTAAATTTCGGACACCAAAAAACAGCTGCAACAAATTTACACATAGTTCAACAAAACCCATTGTTTATTTCACTATGTCGAATGTATGTGTGGAACGAAATTTCTAACTCAGGTACTAAGGTCACATACGAATTTATCTTTATCTTTATCTTTATTTGGAGCAGGGAAAAGCCCGTTTGAGTAGAGCTGCAGCTGTGAGCTCTTTCTCAAATGGGCGCAAAAAACCTCCTCTTCTTTTCGTATCAACAGACTGTTACATAGTTTCCAAATGATACAATGATTGCTTAAATCTACTTAACGAACTATACATAATAATAAACTACGTTGAACTAAAAAAAAATCTAACGTGTGTTTTTATGTGGAGGTGCGAGTACTTTGTAAAATCTTTTTCGAAGAGTGGAACGACGAACATTGAAGTCAAATTCGTTGGAACAGCGGTTGAAGGATCGACACATACTTGCAAATTTTTCGTTATGCCCCTAATTTGTTCAAGCACCATGTAGAAAAAGGAACGAAGACGAACGAAGTTGACGATAGGGAAAATTTATGTTCAGACGTGACAACAGTTGAGGACAATCAATTTTCGATTGAAGAAGGTCAGAAACAAAGAGCGTTTTTGAAACATCACGACGTAAACTCAGTAACTCTAGGCCTATAAGTTCACATCGCGCGTCGTAGCTAGGCAGATTGATTGGATCATTCCATGGGAGGTGTCTTAAAGCGAAACGCAGAAATTTGCGCTGAATTGCCTCGACTAGTAACAAATATAATTGTGATTATCATTTTATATAATAACATCCCTTCACAATATTTTTATGCTATTTTCAGCGTCGCATTTGCATCGTTATAAGTTTTGACACACCTGACCGTATGTCAAAGGGTAGGTTGGGTTTTCGGTAAGTAAACGGTTGGAAGTGCATTGACTAACTGTAGCTGCTTTTTACATGGTCAAGTAATTGAAATTTTCTAGTGTCAAATTCCATGTACATTATCCGAAATTGAAATTTGTATAAATAGTAATTGTGTCTTTTATGATATCTTTTTATATGAGAAAAGTGAGAACCAGTATTTGTATTGAAGTATTTGATCCATTCCATATTGGATCATCCTATAAAAGCAAATGAGTCCTATACGAATAACATGCAGTGCAAGATGTGTTTGAAAGTATTATTCTTTGATATTACGATGCAACATAGAGACTGATATGCTTTTATGGTAAGTTATTTCAATTGTAAATTTTTTGGTGAGATCCTTCCTCATATTTATTGCGCGCAACTATTGTGTAAGGAACAGTAGAAATTTGCAAAATATCAGCACACTTACTAGTACAAATAAAAACAAAAATAAATGTGTTAATTGAATCTAAGGTTAAGTATAGCCGTGAAATTTTCTTTTATGTCGTAACATTTTTTATAAATCATTTATGCTAAAAGTTTCCACTGTTCCTATAAAAACTATAAAACGAGAATTACGGGTAGCCTAAGACTTTCAAAGGATTTGTTGACTGGAAAAGGATTCATGGAGTCGCCAGTCCCTTGTCATGTGAAGACACGCGGCCTTCTGGCCGTAGGCCTCCGTAGGTCCTCACTGAGATCGACTGACCCTGTTACAACAAGCCATCACGTAGGTTATTCTCTCAGAATAACCTGCTGAGAACAGTCCTGCAGACATAGGAAATCCTTGCACTGATGGTGGGTTCTTATCACATCACAGTTGTATATCACTTTCGTTCTAGCATGAACCGATTTTTACCACAGATGTTGACAAATAAAACATATACAGTACTAACAAGAAAAAAGTACACACTAATATGATACATTTTCTTCGAAAGATTATATTTTAATCTTTATAGTTACAACAATGATTCCTTTGGACGAAAAGGAGGCAATAGTGCGAAGAACAACAAAACGCATATCAAAAAATTTTAGAAGACTTATTATCTCGGAGTAGTTCGAAATTCTTTTATTCTCTTATTGTCGCTTGGCAAGAAAAAAGCACACAGAGAAGAAGAATAACTAGGTAATCATATTTAATCCAAACTGACTCAAACTCAGTACTTTGTATGGCCTCTTTTGGCACTGATGATTGCTTCCAGACGACGTGGCATACTTTCGACGAGATTTCGCAAGTAACGCTCGTCAATTGACTCCCAGATCTCCTGTAGAGCTTCAAAGAGCAGGTTTTTGTTGGTAACATTGGTTTTGTCCATTTTTGAATCCACTATCGACCACAAATTCTCGATGGGGTTCAAGTCCGGTTACTGGGGCGGCCATACCAACACTTTGATACGTGATCCACGGAAAAACGTTTGAGTTTTACGAGCCGTATGTTTTGGGTCGTTGTCTTGTTGAAAGAGGAAGTCATGCTCGAGCCCAACCTTCAGCAAGGAAACCTCCAGATTTTCGGAGAGGATGTCGATATACTTGTCGACCGTCATAATTCCTTCAATACGGACTAATTCTCCAACTCCTGACCGAACAAAGCACCTCCACACCATAATGTTGCCTGCACCGTGCTTTACTGTTTTTCTTACATTTTTATCCAGAAGTTCCTCGCCTGCGTTGATTCATACCCTCGGCCGTTGTTTGATGCCAAACAGCCGGAATTTGCTTTCGTCTGTCCAAAGAACCGTTTTCCAGAAGGAAATGGGCTTATCCGCATGCTTTTTCGTAAATTCCAATCCTTTGATTCTATTACGCTAACTGATGTGAAGACGGCGTACGGCAAACTTGTTCTTAAACCCTTCTTGTTCCAATCGCAGACGAACAGTTTTTGCGGATATATTTAGGGAGAAGCTGTCTCTGAACGGGACTTCGTCGACACTCCTGCTACTGTGTCATATGACTTCCGTAGAGCCGACTATCGCAGTATTGGTGATGTTTTATCTAGTTTGGATTGGCAGAGCATTCTTGATTCGACCGACGTTAACATCGCTGCTCAAACTTTTTCCCACGTCTTGGCTTATGTCATTGACAGACACGTCCCAAAAAAGATTGTTCAGACTGACTCTCGGGTTCCTTGGATGACGAACGCTCTTCGCTCGCTAAAACGGATTAAAAGGGCTGCTCTTAAAAGATTCACGAAACACCGCACCATGTCGCCTAAACGCCACTATAGCAGACTCAAATACGAGTATAAACGGACCAGTCGTGCGCAATTTCAACGTTATCTGAGTGGGGTTCAACGGCGTCTCAAATCTCATCCGAAATCTTTTTGGAGCTATGTTAATCAACAACGTAAGGAAGTAGGCTTACCTTCATCCATGTTCTATAATGGCGAAACTGCTGGCACTCAACAGGAAATTTGCGATCTGTTCTCGGTAAAATTTGCTAGTGTTTATGAAGACGAGAGGTTAACCAGTCATTCTGTTCACGCTGCCGCCGGCAATGTTCCCTTGGCAAATCAAACACTCAGCGTAGTTGATGTGGATTCAGAATCAATCTCGAACGCGGCATTACACCTTAAAACTTCGCTTAAGCCGGGCCCGATGGGGTTCCGTCGGTTTTTCTGAAACAGAACATGGCTTGTCATCTGTATCCACTTCGTCAGATATTCCAGATGTCCCTCTCTGGCGGTACATTTCCTTATTGCTGGAAAATGGCGGACATGTTTCCGGTATATAAAAAAGGAAGCAAGCGGGACGTGAACAACTACCGAGGAATCACATCGTTAAGCGCTGTATCGAAGCTTTTTGAACTGGTCGTTAAGAACTCACTTTTTACACATTGCAAGCAGTTGTTAAGTGACGACCAGCACGGATTTTCACCAGGGCGTTCCACAACTACAAACTTATTGTGCCTTACGTCGTACATCACTGATGGTATGATCGCTCGATGCCAAACGGACGTGATCTACACAGATTTAACGGCAGCTTTTGACAAGTTGAATCATGATATCGCGATCGCTAAACTTGACAGACTAGGAGTTGGTGGTAATCTTTTAAGATGGTTTCGATCATACCTCACAGGGCGTCAATTGACAGTTGCCTTGGGTGACCTACGTTCAAGGAGTTTCTGCGCCATGTCCGGGATACCGCAGGGTAGCCATCTGGGACCGTTGATATTTCTTTTATACTTCAACGACGTACACTATGTTATCGGAGGGCCTCGCCTGTCGTTTGCTGATGACCTGAAAATTTTTATGCGAATCTGTTCGACCGCCAATTGCCATTTCCTCCAAGCGCAGGTTGATGCCTTTGCTCATTGGTGTACTCTAAATCGGTTGGTGGTCAACCCGGCCAAGTGCTCAGTGATAACCTTCTCACGTCAGAAACAACCAATTTTGTTCAACTACCATCTTCTCGGTACAACCATCGAACGAAAGCAGTGCGTTAAAGACCTAGGTGTTCAGCTGGATTCGAAACTGACGTATACGCAACATTTATCGTATGTTGTTGACAAAGCTTCAAGGACACTCGGTTTTATATTCAAGGTTGCGAAGAACTTCAGCGACATTCACTGCCTTAAATCGCTCTATTATTCCCTCGTTCGTTCGACACTGGAGTATTGTTCAGCGGTCTGGAGTCCATGCTATGATAATGGCGCCGAGCGAATCGAGTCTATTCAACGCCGTTTTCTTCGGTTCGCACTTCGTAGACTTCCTTGGAGCGACCCTTTTCGTCTTCCTAGCTACGAAAGTCGGTGTCAGTTGGTCGACATGGAGCCTCTGCGGGTCCGTAGAGATGTATGTAGAGCTTTAACTGCTGCAGATGTTCTACAAGGAAGAATCGACTGCGGAAGGATCCTTCAACAAATTAGCATCAACGTCCAACCAAGGCCAATGCGTCACAACTCTATGCTCAGGCTTCCTTTTCGCCGCACCAACTATGGGTTGAATAGCGCTATTCACGGATTGCAGCGAACCTTCAATAGGGTGGCGTCCATTTTCGATTTTCATCTGACGCGGAACGCACTTCGTCGGAGATTTTCTACCGTTTTTAGAACAACTGACACACGTAGTTAAGATAGTGTATAGCTTTAATTATTTTATTTTTACTTATTTATTTTTTTTGTTTTGACTCCAGTTAAGAGGTCATAACCTCTTCGTTTCTCGTTTCTTATTGTATTTTTTGTGTGTTTTTAACATCATTAGGACCTAATCTTGGTCTGTTGATGTCTACTTCAAATAAACAAATAAACAAATAAACAAATAAACGCACGGTTTGTTATTTTCGGGTTACTTCTCGCTTCTCGTAGAATTCGAGCATCTTGTCTGACTGTTGTCAAACGATGTCTTGCTCGGCCACCTTTCATCACTCACATTTCCCCGCTGTTGATATTTTTCCAAAGCATATGAACCACAGAACAGTTGACTCCGAACTTTTTCGTGATTTTCCTGTATGAGAGACCACAATCTCTCACAATAGGTTTTCGCACTTGCAAAGATTTACGTACTGTACTTCAGTACTGTACTACTGTAGATGTACTTCAAACAACAAACTCGAAACTTTGCATCTATGACGCAAACACGATTACAAACGTTTGACACTTGCAATGGCTACGTCCAGTATGAGTGGACAAGAGGAGAGTTTATCGATATGGTGTTGTCTGTAGTGATAAATGATAATGTCACTGTGGTGTGTACTTTATTTTTGTCAGATTAAATTGTTAAACATTTTCTAAGTATATCTATCACAGCTAAATGAAGCACGCCGTCCGCAAACTGACACATTCATTTCAAATACATGTGGAATATCTATAATTTTCTTCAGGCACACTCATGTGCTATACATTTTCATAATCAACATTTAATCAATTTTCTAAAGGGTTTTACTTTTTTCTTGCCAGTACTGAAGATTGCTTGGGAAACCAACTGCTGATTCAAGTTGGTTTTTATGTAAGAAGGTAAAACAGATGAATACACACGTTGCACATTGCACATTGTAATGACTTAACGTAAAATCGTCTGAATTTTCTTAATTGAAATTTACATGAAAATATTGGTCGCCACCAAAATAATAAAAACTGAACATGTCAAAAATTGATTTTTATACTAAGATATAAATTTTTATACCCACACATTTTCCTAAAATAACTCATTATTTTTCATTTTCTTATATCTTTTTATTTATATCGGTTCAGTGGTTCAAAAGTTATAACTATTCAAAACATAACTATTTCTAAAATTTAGTATTTTGGATCACCCAATGTTAACGTGGGTAAGTCTAATGACAACATGAAAAATTGGAAATATATTTGTTTCGCAAAGGAACGAACCTACAAAATATTAGGAAATTTAATAATGCACTTCATCTATTTGATAAAGAATTGCTGAATTATATAATTTTACGGATGTTTCGGAACTTCCGGACTACCACTAAAGAAAAAAATAGACACTGAACAAGTCTGTAAGTCGTAAACGAAATAAGCCTATCTGTCAAAAGAAAAGCTTTCTGTAGTGGATTTTAACGGAATTTGTTGCATTTACTAGTGATAGTTTGAAAAAGTGAATCAGTTTTTTTATTTTTTTAGAAAAAGTGATCAAGTGACATGTTAATTTAAATTTTCCTAGTTTTTCAATAGCAATTGTTCTACTAATATGCTCCCAAAAGTGTTTTTTTTTTTCAAGTGTTTTTAATACCACCTTGTCATAACTTGTCAAAATAATGTTAAACAGCTCAACCTTGCGTCGACTCGACTGACAAATTTGATAGAAAGGATTGATGAGAAGATTTGTAGTAAACCGTGTTCAGAGATCATATTCCCAATTAATTTTCCTTAATTAGTTTTGATTTGGTGGCTTCATGAGTGCCAAATTATTTGAGCTTAAGCGAGAAGTGTTAATAATCCTAGGTGAGAAAATGTAAAATGCTGTGAAGCGAGCTCAAGTAGATGATTATGTATTACCCTAATATAGGTTACCGACAATGAAAAGCGCCAGATATCAGCCATCCAATCTGAATCTGAAGGATCTGTATTTGCAAAGTAACTTCCCAAAATCGAGAGTTAACATACGGTTAGTAATTGAATTAAATTACTTACGCCATCTATGAATCTGCATTGAGAGCGAATTTCCTTAATACCACGAAACCTAAAACCCAACGTAAATTTTGACAGACTCAAGTGATTATAACTCCAGAATTAAACAACACACACGGTTGATCAAAACGTCAAACAAAATGGTATTTATTCAGCGATTCAAACGATATGTAACAAGTTATTACATTTCACCGTTTCGAACTAACTGTCGCACTTTACTTGTGATCGATACCATCATGGTCTGCACAGTTGCTGGTGACACTGTACCGGCAAACTTATTCCACTTCAAATGCATTTGTTGTCCATTTGTCACTTCTTAACAGCATCTTCAAAGTTTTTGCTTGACAATCGCCCAATATTTTTTGATCGGGCTGAACTCAGGGCAATTCGGAGGATTAATCTCTTTAGCGACGAAATCAACATTGTTTGCAGCATAACATTCTAGTACCTCCTTAGAGTAGAGGCAGCTGGCTAGATCCAGCCAAAACATAACGTTGGTCTTGTGTTGCTGAAGGGTGAAATCCCCTTTTTCAGACACTCTTTAACGTAAACCTTCAACGTCATTGTGTGAGATGTGAAAAAACCATGGTTTTATGGCCACAACTGCAGATTCCTTGCCAAATCATTAGTTTCCGAGCAAATTTATCAGCAAAAATAAATTTATACCTGGTAGGGACATCCCCACGACCAGTTGCCAGTATAATTTTCGTCAGAGGATTTGTTTATAATCCATTTTGACATATGTTTCGTCATCCATTAAAATACAGCCATCAAATTTCGTCAAAACTCGTTCGTATAGTAATGGTGCTAGCTTTTTGGCCACTAAATTTTGTTTCAGGGAGCGATTCGGATGTTTACTGGCACAAAAAGACTTATATCCTTCTCTTGAAAGAATGTTGCGCAAGGTAGAAATGTTGGAATCGTATTTCGTATTTCAAAACACATATGGAGACACCTGGGTTGCCTTTCATGTACCTCAACACCTTTCTCCTCAGCTCTTTGTCCCTAGTGCCACTTTTATGATAGATGCGCTGTGCTCTATCCACACTCAGAGTATCCCTGTAACGTTTGATTACAAGATACACCGTTGGCTTTAAGAATTTTAACACTATTGCTATTTTTTAAGCAGACCACGAAGGATTCTCTAGATATTTGTGCACAATTAATTTTCATTTCTCAAGTTCCATGATCCGTAACTTCGAGATGCGTAGATCAATCGAGAAAACTTTTCACCAATTTCGTTGTCAATGAAACATCAACAAACGCCTGTCAAACGTTTTTTGTTCCAACCACCAGCGACGCGGTGGTGTATTAAATCGTGCGTCCAAATTTACTTTGAAACGAGCTTTATAAACGTGAGCATAAACCCTATAACCTATAATTACGTAACAAATAAGTACTTGCAGAAAAATTTTACCTTGCCGAATGAAGTTATAATTTCGGAAACGGTTATGTTTGTTGCGACTTCAACACACATTGAACCAGTTTTGTTAAAATTTTCACACTCGTCCGGTAAAAAAAGACACAGACGAATTTTCCGCAAAAACACCCTATAATTGAAATCTGCGATGCAATCGCCAATGCTTAAATCTGTATATTTTTTTCAAGCGCAGGAAAGTCGCGAATATATGCAACCAAAACCTTTAACTTCCACCCAAAACTTCTAGACTGAGAATCCATCCCACCGCTGATAGCACAGTGCCTTTACCGATCAAGTTATCTCGTTCCCGATCGAGTACCGAGCATTACACCAAGAGAATTGACGGTCATCTACCCGCAATTAGCTCACCAAGCTCTCCCACGAGGATATTCGAAACATATGTAAAATAAATCCGATTTTGATGCATCATCATCATCATCATCCGGTGGTAGCGTGGCAGCCAGCAGTAGCAATACGTGTGATGTTCATTTATTCAACGCTCACCCTCCGACCGATTTCATAACCCTCTGCATTAGTTCCTGCGCATTAACGGAGAAGTCAAAAGCGTGGGTTCGAACCCCCGATATGAGTGAGTGCTAAATCTGTGCATCTAAGCGTAAGCTAATAAACCATCGACACGTGACACGATTGAAAGAGGGGAAATCTCTCGGTTCATTTTTTACGCTTCATACCACACCACGAGGACGACTTCCGCTCGAAACAAGTACCTCCTTCGGATTGTTCTAATCCTTTTAATTAGGGAAAGCATTTATGGCCAGTTTAGTGGAATGATTTATGATGCCAGTCTGAAGAATAAACATTGAATTCCTCACCGCCCATAACTGCATGTTTTTATCCCCGGCCGAAGATCGTGAGAACCCATTCTATCACGTCCATTGTGCCCTTTACACCTGATTGAGCAGTGAGCACACATCATGCGTAATAACAATACCATAAAATTCCAGCATGTGTCTAAAAGTGCTCGTTTTCCATTAGCATAAATACCTTATAAATTTCGAACCTGGTGTCAAGTGCATCCCGGAATAGCTATCTACCAACCAGGAGCTACCAGCGTTACGCAAGTCACACAACCGCCCAAGGAGTGCGAGGTACATAGGACTCATCTAGCCTCCACCCTACATTCGAATCAAACTCGAAAAATCGAAACTAAAAAAAAAACAGTTGATCGAATATTCATTGCGTACCGGATGATGCATATTTTAAGGTTTCCCCGTGTCTGGAAAGCGTCCAGTGCGGTGTGGTCCTAATTTCGGTTTCCCGGCACGCCCCATCAGCACTCTTACCAGCCAGGCAGCACCAATCTATCGGTTATTTTGAGATATGAACGAACTAACGATCGGACGAACGGGCGACCGAAAAATAAAATATATTTTTTGAATGCTTTATTAGTTGCGTTCTCCAAATGAATATTGGTGAACAAAAATAGTTGGGAGAAGCGAGGAGCGAGGCATTTTATGACGTTTTATAGTGGCAGACGAATTTGTCTAATGATGTCATTATTTGGTCGTAAAGTTGTCGTTGGTGATTGTCTTTCAAGAGCGGCTTCATGCGACGTTGGCTTCTGGAATCTGGTAGGAATTTGATTTTATAGACGCATTGATTTTTTCAAAATTGTTTTATAGCTTTTTTGCGGTGGCCTTTCATGGTGATAACATTTTGCCCCGGTTTTGTCAAGTGGGGAAAATTCCAAGGGTAATAACGCGTCACTGAAAATGGTATCGTTTCGATACAAGGTCGCAGAAGACTATGCTTTGTTCTAAGGACTGTTCATTTTATAAAGAGGACTCATTGAGGGTTATTCCGAGAGTCGAAGTGACGTTTGTCGCTTGGTGAAGTGAGAATATTCACCTGCAGTGACGTGACTCTTCTGGGTAGATCAAATGGAGAGTCACGTCACTGCAGGTGACTATTCTCATTTCACCAAGTGACAAACGTCACTTCGACTCTCTGAATAACCCTCATTGTTTTAGAGATGTTTTATTTATTTGTAACCAAGTTCCAAAACGTTTTTATGCGTAAAAATAACTGTATTACGGAGAAAATATAATTTGCATCAAAATGCTCCTAGATATGAAACTGATACACTATTTGACGAATATCCGTCATCAGCCTTTCCTCAGTTCTCAGCAATACCTTTCGGCTAGCAGACGACCACATCTTTTTGAACTCATTAATCAATTTTGCCTCCCCACCATCCTCTCAAAGGTGCTGCTTGATTATTGCCCAGTAGCGCTCGATCGGACGCAATTCAGGACAATTTGGTGGATTATTCTCTTTCTGCACAAAATTGCTCCTTCATCAAATCCAGCGTAGCATAAGCGTAGTGAGCGGATGCAAGATCAGGTCAGAACAGCGGGGGACGTTGAGTTCACGATACTGCTGAACAAGGTGCTTTTTTATGCATTCATTGTGATAAACTTCACCGTTGGTGGCTCCAGTGGTGAAAAAATGACAAACTTTTTTTGGTACATGAGCAAATAGCCTGACACACAAAACTGTTTAGCTGACGTTCTCCATTCCGATCGTTCTTCTGCCATCAGGGACGTTTTCTCCAACAACCGTATAACAAAACTGCGGCCGCGGTAGCGTAGTTGTAACCTGTTTGCAATACGTTTCGTCATGCATCAAAATGCAACGATTGGGATGCTTTCTTAGCATTTTATTAAGCTTCCTGCATCGCTCTTTGGGTTGTTTCAAAGCACTCCGTTATCTGGCGGATACTTCTAGTATCTTGGCAACCTATTGAACTGAGTTCGATTTTTTGAATAACAGAAGCTCAACACATTTCTTCTCCTGTTGCGGGTTTATAGGGCTCAGTCTTCTATTTAAGACAATTTATGCAATATGTTTACCGGAAAGTCCCTCGTAGTACTTTTGAATAATCAAACCTCTAGTGTCCTTAACTATTTGCTCTATTTTGCTATACTCAAACTGTTTTGACTCAGATAAAAAAATCGTCAAAAATTTTGCATTTGGTCTTAAACAGATGAATCTGAGCCTATATTTTTAAGTTTGGAACTCGTAAAGTATTTTAGAATAACTTAATTTTGAATTTGAATATCGGATTTTTTTTTAGGCTTAGTTAGTTTTGAATTGGTGTTGGTAATACAAGTTGGAGTTAGTTTAGGTTTTTTGAAGTTTGTAAGACATCTTTGAATTAGATTTAAAACGTCTGAACAGTTTTTGGAGGAAGAAGCAGATTTCGAATTGAGGGTCAGACAGTGGAACGATGGTTGTTGGATAGATTGTTCAAAAACGAAACAAAAATCGTTATCGGTTGTGAACGGAAAACATATATTCAAGGATGCGGTTTTTGCAATTGAGAGAAAAGTTAGTGGAATTCTTTAGTATCGAGATTGCCCCACTATCTAATTCGAGCGCATATTGCTATGACAAAGGAAGAATCTGAAAAAAGATCAGGAGGAAGTGTGTAGCGAAAAAGAGAAAAAAATTAACCGATCTAAGTCAAAAAACTCGTGAAAAAGTAGAGAGCAAGGAATTTGAGGAGGGTGAAGAGAGAATAGAATAGAATGATGAAGTGCAAAACATAAGAGAAAAATGGAGATAGAGAAGAAGAATTCAGACAAGTTTCCGGTTGAATGGAACGATTTTTCGTTGTGGAAAGCAAACCAAGAAGGAAAGAGAAGAGATGATGCTAAAGAAGACATCGGAAGAGATGAGAGTGGAAGATCGCCGAAGAGCATTAAGAGTCAGCAACCTCATCGTGAACGTTTTAAGATGGAGGATGATGATTTTAAAGAAAATTTGAAGAACAGTTACAGACGAGCAATATGAACCGATTATTGAAAATTAGAGCTTTTGAGAGTGAAAAAGAGGAGAACTGTGATGGAAGGTCACCGAAGAGAATTAAGAGCCGGAAGTCACGAAAAAATGTGAAGGAGGAGAGTAAGCAGAAGAAAGAGGATAGTAGACGGCCACCGGAGAGTTTCCAGAGCCAAAAATCAAGGAAAGCCGAGAAAGTACAGCAGAGAAGTAGAAAAAGGAACAAAGATAAGAGGCATGGTTCGGAAAGTAGTTCAGATAGATCGAGGAGCGAAAGTGTATTGAGTAGTGAATATGATACAAAGAGGAGAGGTAAGGCGAAGAAAGGCAAAGAGGACCATGACAGAAGACATAGGAGATTTGGGTCCTTAAGTTCTGAGTATGGAATACGTTCTCGAAAATTTCGGGTAGAAAATTGGTAAGACAAATTGGTAAGATCAATTCAGGTAAAAGACTTCTTGAACCGGATCCGAAATTAGCGCGTCACGAAGGAGTTTCAGCGGAGGAATTGTTGATGAAAATTCATCACAGATTGAAGGGAGAAGCCTATGTTTGTTAGTTTACGAGAGAAATCCACCTTACCAGTTGGAAGAAGTTTAATACGAAAATCTTTGGAAAAAGTTCGTTACGAAAATCCTAATAGAGATACAGGAATTTGAGCACAGATAAGAGGACTGAAGCAAATAAAGTATGAAAAGTTAAACCAATGTCTACAACGGCTTTTCTCATCGAGGACACTTTTTGAATTAGTTAGGGAAAACAGCCGACCTTATTATCGCTCAAGGTTATCATTAACTGGCTGAACAGTCTACTAAGAAATATCTAAACAATTTTATTCCAGTAAAAATTCCCGCTCCTATAAAAAAAAACAGAACAAATTACAGCCAATTCGAACGGCTCATGGAACTGATTAACATAAATGTGGATATTGTCAGAGGCATTTCTCGATTTAGCTGGAATTTCCCCCGAAATTCAAGATAGAAGTTCCCAAAAGATCAGGAAAAATCTTCTTCAGAGTTCCCAAAGCAACTAACTAGAGGGTGCTATCTATAATTTCTCGAAAATTCAGGATCAAACTTTTAAAACTTTCCTCGAAGAGGAAGTTTAGGTGGGAAATTCCCCAAAATTCAAGATGGAACTCCCAGAAGATCAGGAAAAATCTTCCCCAATGTTCCGGAAGAAACTTACCAGCGCTATCTATAATTTCTCGAAAGTTCAGAAACACGTCCATAATGCTCAGGATGATACGCTCTAGAAGTTCAGGAAGACTTTCTTGAAATAAAAACTTCTCTGAAGCATCCCGGAAATTCAAAAACAAACTTTCCCCGAAGAGGAAGTTTTGGAGGAACTTTCCACAAAATTCAAGATGGAACTTCCCAGAAGATCAGGAAAAATCTTCCCGAAGCTCTGGAAGAAACATACCAGAGAGGGCACTATCTATAATTTCTCGAAAATTCAGGAACAAACTTCCACAATTCACAGGATTAAAAGTTCTAGAAGATCAAAAAGAAACTTTCTCAAAGTTCAGGAAGAAACTTTCTTGAAATAAAAACTTCTCTGAA
Source organism: Aedes japonicus (assembly GCA_034211315.2). NCBI lineage: Eukaryota > Metazoa > Arthropoda > Insecta > Diptera > Culicidae > Aedes > Aedes japonicus. The sequence goes on from JASCZW010003836.1 coordinate 37,220, forward strand.
GGTAATGAAGGAACTTCTCAGAAGTGTAGGGAGCCTATATCCCAGAAATTCAGGAACATACATCCCCAACTTTCATCGAAGAGAAAATTTAGATGAAACTTTCCCCGAAATTCAAGATGGAACTTCCTGATTGGAAGATCAGGAAAAATCTTCCCCGAAGTTCCGGAAGAAACTTACCAGCGAGAATTTCTCGAAAACTCAGGAACAAACTTCCATTATGCTCAGGATGATACATTCTAGAAGTTCAGGAGAGAACTTCTCTGAAGTTCAGAAAAGGACTTCCCAGAAGTTCAAGGCAGGACTTGCTAAAAGTTTAGTTGAAACTTCCCAGAAGTGCTAGAAGCAGCTTTCCCGATGTACAGAAGGAATCATTCCAGAATTTCAGGAAGAGGCTCCTCGAAGCTTTGGGGGAAACCGCTCCGAAAAACAGAAAGAAGCTTTTCAGAAGCAAAGAGGATACTTCCTAGTAGTTCGAGTATGATTTTCTTCAGAAACTCAGGAACAAAATTCCGTGATGTTCAAGAGAAAATTTTCCTGAAGCTCAGAAAGTTGTGTCTCAAAAGCTCAGGAGCAAACGTTCAAGAAATTTAAAGGAGTTTTCGTGGATGTTCTGGAGTGAATTTTCCTGGAAATTCAGGATGGAACTTATCAGAACTTTAGAAAGAAACTCAGTTTAGGAAAAAAAAACTCACCATAGGATTTCATATATATGTTTCTCAGAAGGACTGGATGGTTAGGTTATGTTTTTTAGGTGTAAACCATGCAAGATATTCAGGAGCGACTGCTCAGACTTCTGGAGAGAAAAAGGTTTTAAGAAGTGTTTCGAAAATAAGCTTTCCACAAACTTTCATTCAAATTATGTTGAAAACCGATATTTTATTCATACAAAGTTTCGGGTTGGAAGAACCGGGTTTTCTGCCTCTTCCTGGTATCTCATCCAAAGAATAGTGTTCCCCAAACTTATTAATGATGATTTTAACATTTGCATGGTAAATTCCAAACCGCTTCGCCAATTTTCGCATAGTTATACCCTTCTCACTTAGCCATGTGTCCAGAACCTTAATTTTCACTTCCTTTTCAATACGCGACATTTTGAAAACGCAGAATTTGAACCGCACAAACAAGTGAACAAAAGAAAGCTGACAGTCAAATGCACAGCATGCAGTGTTCAGAGCATAAAAAACTATCACAAATACATGCGTACAACGCAAATGTATGTGGATAGCTTATATTCGATACACTCCTTAGTTGTTTTATGAGGAAATTTATTCGGAATTCAATGGGAAACGCCCAGAATTTAAGCAGGGAGCTTTGAAGAAGATAAGTTGAGAAATTCCTGAAATTCAAGAGATAATCACTAGTGAACTAAAGAAGCAGCCTGTTTAAAATCATTCGACTGGCCATAATGATATTCTCATGACGCCATATTGAAATATGGTAAACATCGCCTTCTCAATCGTTCGGACACAAACTCGTATAAGAACCAACTCATATAGGAATCACAATTCCTTAGTTTCATCTCACGTCGTTTGATATCGGTGAGTTAACTGAAGCCCAAAGTTCAACAAAGAAGTTCAAAAAGGTTCAAAACGTTCATAAATACTTCAAAGCAATTTTCGTGAATTCTTTCAAATGTTCAGAGAATCAGCCAAAATTTCAAAATAAATAATCCAGAATATACCAGAACTTCAAAAAACTTCAGAAATTTTAGCAGAGAATAAATCCAAATGAAGCCATCATGGTATGACCCTGGATATCTTTTTTTAACAGGTTGGAAAATATGCCTAAAGACTCCTGAAGAACTCAGGGTGTGGGGATGTCAACTCCTCGGCCCACTTAAAACCCACCCGTGCCTCTAGCCTTGGTCCTTCCCCCCGGCTGGGTCCACCTTTCGGTATTACTTTGGGGAGGGGGCTATTGTGCGTTAAGCACCCGCTTATGTCTACCCGACCAGAACATAACCAGGGCATAACATAAAAATAACAAAATTATAACAAACCTTGTTATGACTAACTCATCTATATAATAAAAATGAGTTGGGGTTTCCTTTGTCACGATTTAACTCGCGAGCGGCAAGACCGATCGGCGTGAAATTTTGTATGCAGAGATTTTTGGGGCCGAAGAATAATCTTATGATGGTTTGAGACCCCTCCCTTCACTAGAAAGGGGGGGCTCCCATACAAATAAAACACAAATTTCTACACAACTCGAGAACTAATCAAGCAAAAGAAACCAAATTAAGCATGTGTGAGTTTTTGAAGGCAAAAAAGGTTTTTATGGTAGCTTGAGAACCCTCCCCGTCATAAAAAGGGGGGATCCCATACAAAAAAAACACAATATTCTGCATAACACGGGAACTAATCAAGCAAACGGAACGAAAGTTAGCATGTGGTGGTTTTTTAAGACAAAAAATGTTTCTATGTTGGTTTGAGACCCCTTCTCATCCTAAAGGGAGGGGGGAGGGCTCCGATACAAATGAAATACACTATTTTGCATGACTCGAGAACTAATCAAGCAAATGGAACCAAATATAGTATGTGGTGGTTTTTGAAGACAAAAAATTGTTCTATGTTGATTTGAGACCCCTCCCCTTTCTGAAAGGGGGGGGAACCTATTCAAATGAAACGCAAATCCTTGCATAACTCGAGAACTAATAAGAAAAATGGAACCAAATTTGGCATGTGGAAGTTTTTGAAGGAGGGAAATGTTTCTATGGGATTTGAGACTCTTCCGTCATATGAGGAGGAAGGTGGGAGGGGGTGCTCTCAAACAAATGGAATCTAAATTTCTGCATAACTCTAGAAATAATCAAGCAAATGGAACCAAATTATGAATGACGAGTTTTTTAAGGCATGATATGTTTTTATGGTGGTTCAAAGCCCCTCCTCCCTCTAAAAAGGGGGGCTCTCATACAAATGAAACAAATTTCAACCAAACATGAGAACTATACCTACTGCTTTGCAAATTTGTATTCAGTGGTTTTTGGGTCCAGGAAAACAACTTATGATAGTTCGAGAGCCCTCCCGCTTCTAGAAAGGGTGGGATCCTATGCAAATGAAAAACAAATTCCTGCATAACTCGAGAACTAATAAAGCAAATGGAACTTAAATTAGTATGGGTGAGTTTTTGAAGGCAAGAAATGTTTTTGTGGTAATTTAAGACCTCTCCTCACTCTGAAGAGGGAGGCTACCATACATTCGAAAAACAAATTTAAACCAAACATGAGAACTATCCCTACCGCTATTCAAATTTGTATGCAGGGGTTTTTGGGTCCGGGAAAGGATCTTATTATAGTTCGACACCCCTCCCGCCTATAGAAAGGGGGGCTCCCATGCAATTGAAAAACTGTTTGCTGCATAACTCAAGAACTAATCAAACAAATGGAACCAAATATGGCATGTGGAAGTTTTGTAGGCAAGAAATGTTTCTACGGTGGTTTGAGACCCCAAGCAAAAGAAACCACATTTAGCATGTGTGAGGTTTTAAAGGCAAGAAAGGTTTCTATGATGGTTTCAGATTCCTCTTCGCCCTGAAAAGGGGGTCTCCTATACAAATAAAATACAATATTCTGTATAACTCGAGAACTAATCAAGCAATTTGAACCAAATGTGGCATGTGGAGGTTTTGTAGATGAATACTGTTTCAATGCTAATTTGAGATCCCTTCCTTTTCTGAAGGAGGGGGGGGGGCTCCCATACAAATGAAACACAAATTAATGCATAACTTGAGAACTAATCAAGAAAATGGAACCAAATTTGGCATATGGAGGTTTTTGAAGGAGAGAAATGTTTCTTTGATGATTTGAGACCCCTTCGCCTTTAAAAGTGGAGGGACGGATCTCCCATATAAATAAAACACAAATTTTTGCATAACTCTAGAACTAATCCAGCAAATGGAATCAAATTTGACATGTGGAATTTTTTGAAGGAGAGACATATTCCTATGGTGGTTTAAGACCACTCTGCCCTCTTAATGAGGGGGATCCCAAAGAAATGAAACGCAATTTTCTGCATAACTCGAGAACTATTCAAGTTAATGAAACCACATTTGGCATGTGGGGGCTATTGGAAACATGATGTTTATTTATTATCAAATGGATTTCTGTCTGACCGATCGGAGGGAAAATATGTATGCAGGTATTTTTGGGGCTGGGGAAGGTTCTTATGATTGTTTGAGACCGCTTCCCCCTTCCGGCTCGCATACAAATGAAACACAAATTTCTGCATAGCTGGAGAACTAATCAAGCAAATGGATTCATAAATGGTATGCGGGGTTTTTTGAATGCAAGAAATGTTTCTATGGTGAATTCAAACACAAATTTCAACCAATCGTGAGGTTGGTAACTAAGCCACAAACTGTGTATTGTCAGGGTTAGAAGAATGTTCTGATAGAAGTTTGAACTCCTTATTACTCACAAAAAAAATAATTTAAAAAAACGTCAGTTCTATTTAATGTTCATTCATTTATTTGCAGGCGTAGCAACGCTCGCACCGGGATCAGCTAGTTATGATATAAATTTGTTTAATACGTTTCCATCTGGTTAATTATATAACATACTTATAACAAATTAAGATATAATGCCCCGCGAGGCACGATCTGCGTGAAGAAATAAATTAATTCTAACACGAGCTATGTGCTATATGATTTTGCTACATCATAACAAAATAGGTACAAGGTTTGTTTTGTTTATGTTATATCTATATCATAGTTTGCTATAATTTTGTTACCTCTTGAAGACGTTTTGTTACAATTTCAGTTATATTAACTACATCCGCGATATAAATTCTAGCTACCTCTGTTATAAAAACAGCGTATCTGAATAAAAAAATTTAAAAAAATTTGGTTGTTTCCTTTTGGTCGGGTAATTACTTAGGGCTTTAGTAGTTAGTTAATTCTTCTGGCCTGTCGCTGGTCATTTTGCCACTTGTTCTGCAGCTCTAAGACAATCTTTTTTACCGCGTCCCAAGTATCCTGTTCTTGACACATTCTCTGGACAAAATTGGCTTCCCAGGTCCTGTTTAAGAACATGGTTGTGCATGGTTGATTTCGAGACATTGAAATCAGCATCCATTTTAGGTACAGAACGCAGTGATTTCATTACCTGACGATCTTAATCACTCGTTTAGTTTTAGTTGAACGTTTTCGGCCTGATCCGTGCGGTCATCTAACGAAAAAGTCTCACGGTACCTTCTGATGATTCAATACACACGCTTCACGCTTTACTCCCCAGGTTCTTAAAACTCTTGAAAAGAGCTCCTGGGCGGTTTCCTTCCATAAACTTATTTATCAACTCAGTACGAAATGATTTCATCGTTGATAGAAGATGGACACTGAACTTTCAGTGGTTTGTGTAAACATAGTGCAAGATGACACACTATCTATGTATTAGTGTATAAACTGTAGCTTCACCGCTAAGCCGAGATGAAAAAATATATGAGTATATATTGGACACGGTGTGATACAGGAGAAATGAAATTTACTTAATAAGGCTTGTTTGCGACAAAATCTGGACAGTTTAAATTTGGAACAAAACAAATTTGTTATTGTATTTCAATAAAATATGTATTTTTTATTCATTTAATTGTGTATTATTAGTCATCTGAAAACTAATAACAGTAACTTAATTAGTCTACATGAAAAAAACTACGAACTTTTGAATCTACCCCAGCCATTAAGGTTTGTGCAGACATCTCTGCAACCGATTAAGCTACTTTTGTCCAAGATTTTCGAAATTTTTCTATAGTTGTAGCTTGTTGTTTATATTGAGGGATTTCTCGCTCCACGAGAGCCCAATACCGCTCGATAGGTCGCAACTCCTGGCAGTTAGGTGGATTCACCTCTTTCGGTACAACATGGACTCCATTCGGTTTATACCATTAAAAAACATCCAAAACATCTTGTCACTACAAGATACCAAATCAGGCCAGAATAGCGAGGGAACATCATGGCAGCGTAGGAATGGTAACAATCGCTTCGTTTACCGTTCCGGTAGTGATGAAACTTTGGCTTACTCGACCACAGCTGCATATTGCCTGCCAAACAAAATATTTTTAGGAAACTTGGCCTTTTTCTTCGTCCTGAAATGCTTCTCTACGTCGTTCCGTTGCATGAAAGTATAAAAAGACATTCCGGGAAGCTGCTTATAGTCTTCCAGCACATAAGTTTCATCGTCCATAATCACTCAGGAAAACTTCATCAAATATTCGCGATACAACTTGCGAGCCAGGGTTTTGTTTATCGTACGTCCCGACAGATCTGGTCTCTTCTGCTATATTTGCTTCAAGATCACGATTTAAACTTGTAGAATGCTATAAAACTACGATGAAACCTTCAATGTTACTTGGGTTACTTACTGACAGATCCGGATTTTCATTGCAACTGCACACAATTGCTTTTCGCACTTTTTCTTCTTCCGACGACGCCATCTTAGATCTAAAAGCTTGTAGTATCACCAAATATTGATTTTACACAATGACCAGACATAAGTTCATCAGTCTGCGAAATATTTCACGCGTTGATGAAGTATTTCCAGAGATATGCGTATTTAGGGGTGTCCAGATTTTATCGCAAAAAGCCTTAAATCTACTTCCAGACACAAAAGTTATACAAAGCCAGCTCTTCTATGTGCAATATGATGCTGACCTGGTTGCATGGTATCTAGTCAATTATCCTGTTGCATACTCAAAGAAATTTGGCAGATGAGAAAACAAATAAGTTTAATTTGGCGACGATTTGTGTAGGTGGCACAAACACAAATCAATGGTCTACATACGATCCACCGGCCAGATTCTAAACGGCCAACTCCATCCAATCCAAGATAGTTAGCCTTGATGGCTATGGTTGATTCATACATCAGATCAACCGTTGGCTCAAATCCGGGTCTATATGACTGAATGCATTATTCGTATTTCTTTTTGAACCCTTCCTAGAAATAAGAAAAGTCACGAAATTTCAGTCTCATAGATCGTTATTTTCAAAAGTTATCGCATTTTGGAGGTACTTATCGAGACATATTGACCGGAATGCATTAGAAAGGTTATGAAGGGTTTTCCTCACGAAGAACTACACCAGACATCGTTTAATTCCCACTTCAAATGAAGCCTCTAAGTTGCCTTGTGAGTTTGCGCTATTGATAGATGAACTCATTATAAAGAACCTCAAGTACATTCAAACAAAGAATGTTATGTATGATAGTTCATTTGCAAACCATCCCTCACAAATCGATCAAACGAAAAATTCAAAGCACATATCCCTTTGCATCCCTGGACAATACACGGTTCAACAACCTCGCGTCTACGCCAAACCTAAGACAGATTGCTGGTTTCGTCTAACTGATAAACGGAGCGAATGGCTTCGTTTCCAACCCGCACACGACGATGGTTCTGTTCTGTGCCATTCGACCTAAGCAAACTGAACGCAACGGAAACGCTCAACCGAGAGGCGCCAACCAGAACCAATCGCACCAAATGAGGCATGCAACTTGTTCCGCCTCAACCGAACATTGGGAACGAAGCCGATCGGATGGGAGGTCCTGCATAAGTAAACACCGTTTTCTGGCGAACAATTAAAATTTTCAACATCATTTGCCTCGGTGTCAACATTCCCTCGGATGCACCACACTTGCGCTTGGCTAGCTGGAAATGAGTCTCGAAACTGAGAGAAAAATGCGCGTCAAACATGCTGTCTGACTGTTAATTAGTGTCACCGAGGGACAAATTTCGTATGGATGATGGCTCACTTAGCGCAGTATTTAGGCATGCCCGTTTCGGAAGGGAAGTTTCACGAATGCACAATTGACGATTGCTTCACGGAGAAGACTGTCTGCGTGTGGGCTAATTAGTAAATAGCATCGCGACTCCGTTCGGAACGATGCAGTTTGTCATAACATAATTGTTGTCGCGATTGGTTGTTTTCGCCAACGCGCTCAGGGCTGAAAATTGTGATTTGACCAAGGGGTAATTCAATGAATAATTAAGAGAAGCTCCAGTGCAGCTTTGAGCAATTTTGTGCACTGCGGAGTTGCTCAATTTGCTCCCAAAAAAAATTACAAAAATTTACATTTTACAAATTATAGCAAAATTTTACACTGCTGTTCTTCACCCTGGAAAAAGATACATTAACGAAATAAACAAAGTAAATGTCAATAAACCACGTTACGAGATGACATAAGAAGGGCACCTTTTATTGTTTTGATGATATGTTTAATCCGTTTATTTTCCGCCGGTCTATTTCCTCACAACGTGGTGACAATCACCGACGCCAAGAACACAACTCCACCACTTCTATCCTACATATATCAGCCATCAACACATGAGCCGGAACCAACGGCTTTACTTCCCTTCCGAAGAAAGACGTTTCCAGATTTTTCCGCCAAAGAAAAACCATCGACAGGGATTGAACACAGACCCACAGAGTTGCCAAGTAGCAGTCACGCTTACCACTACAGCACCGGTGCTGGCTTTGATGATATTTATGTTGCTTCTCAAAGCAGTTGGGCCGCTGTTTTCTGTAAAATTTTATTCATTAATGTAAAAGGTTGAATTCACCCCGATGACAGATGAAAATGTTTCATACATTTGTGTTTTGCTACTAATCGATTGGCATTACTACCCAGATAGCGTAGACCACACAGAAAAAAAAATTAACGGACGTGTCAAATTTCCCCTCGTTTGATTTCAAGCCAAATCAAGCGTAAACAACACAATTGTTTGCAATTTTTCACACAGCATACAACATTGTTGGCAATCTTCCATACAACAAACCTGATTCCAGCGATATCTGGCTTGAATTTACATGAAAGATCTATAAGTTTATACCAAATCTAGCATTCTCTTTATGTGCATAAGATAAAGTAGGAAATCCAATGTTTCTTGCAAACTATGTAGTAAGATTGAAGTAACAAATTACGCTATACTACTTCAATCGTACACAGAAACAAAATTTTAATTTTCATTGTAATGTAAGTACAGAAAAAAATATTTAATTTTAACCAGCGCGTAAAATTTCCGCTCGTTTAATTTCAAGCCAAAGGAGGCGTAAAAAACGCAATTGGTTGCAGCCCTTGATGCGCCATACAACAATGTTTGCAATCTTTCATACAACAAGCTTGATTCAAGCGTTAACTGGCTTAAATTTACATAAAATATCCCATTATTTTCAGCCAAATCTAGCATTCCCAGATACAACGCAGATAATTCAATGTTTCTTTTTATCTGTGTACCACAGAATGTAAAATTGTATCTCATTTACACGAAAGAGCAACTTGCATGAGATAGTTCTAGAAAAGATTAACTTTTGCATACAATATTATCGGCAATTTATGAAATTTATGTGAGACACAAAACAACTGGTCTGAAAACAGGATACTCGTCTCGTCTCGTCCGGATAAGATCGTAAAATCTCCATTGAAATCTCTTGGATACGAAAAAAATATTTAAAAATACTTCTCAAATTGTAAGATATGATTAACATATATTCTTAATAATACGAAACTACAGTACCGTAAAACGGGAAAACAATGATCAGCGGGATAACATTGACCGGTTTGGCCCATATTCTAACTTTGAATTATGTTTCTAAATCAAGTATTATTTGGCTTCCGAAAACTAAGACATTAGTATAAATATTAAGTTTTTTTATTGCCAAAAAATTAAAATGAATTCGAGCATTCCTTTTTGAAGTTTTAGCTAGCGGTAAAAAACAATCTATGATTGTTGAATAGTTAACATTACAAGTTAGAGATTTGATTTTGGATACGTTAGGTTAGCTAGGTTAAATTCTCGGTTAAAGGGAAAATGAGTGTTATAACATATGTTGTCTTTAATTTCTCATGGATGTCAACTTTTTGCACTTTTCGGTACATCTTGACAAAATTTCTTTTATTTAAAAATTAGTGACGAGCACATAAAGGGCGATACGGTCAAAATGTGGTCAATATCAACTTGACGTATTTCTTTCAATTTTGCATTTAAAAAACCTGAACACCCCTCATTTTGAAGGTGTGTGTGTGTGTAGAATGTTGCTCCTATTTTGATTTTGGAATTCACTCTTCAGTTGTCAAAATGCCGTCCAAGCAAGAAGAGCAGCGTATCAAAATTTTGCTCGCGCATCGCAAAAATCCGAGCTACTCGCACGCAAAGTTGGCAAAATCGCTAAAAGTTGCCAAATCAACCGTTACAAATGTAATTAAAGTGTTTGGGGAACGTTTGTCGACTGCCAGGAAGTCTGGATCGGGGGGAATCGAAAACCGGAAGCCGCTGAGACGACAAAGAGAGTTGGCGGTAGTTTCAAGCGAAACCCCAACCTATCTCTCCGAGATGCCGCAAATAAGCTGGGTGTATCGTCTACAACCGTGCATCGAGCCAAAAAACGAGCCGGACTATCGACTTACAAGAAGGTAGTGACTCCAAATCGCGATGATAAACAAAATACGACGGCCAAGCACGATCCCGGAGGCTGTACACGACGATGCTGACGAAGTTTGACTGCGTGGTAATGGACGACGAAACCTACGTCAAAGCCGACTA